>WMED01004651.1:0-20453 GCA_019650415.1 Pipa parva
GAGGGGGACAGGGAAAACTTTACCTTTAAGAATTTTTTCTTTGGGAGCACACCCTAATGAAACCGCCTGTGCATGTCTATGGGGATTATACAGGGCCGAGGGGGAGCACTGGAAGATGACACCCTACTAAGAGAGCTGAGGAGTAAGATGCCTGTACTCTGCTAGTACTTCTATGCAGAGGTGACGATGATTCTAATCCCTTGAGTTTCTAGACACAGCAGTGCACAGAGTATAAGAATCAGATCATCAGGCACCACTGCATAGAAGCACTACTAGCCTACTAAGTGGTGCAGTGGGCTTAGAGGGTTATTCACTAAGGTGCAAAATCAACTGTCAAATTCTCAAACAGCAATTTCCCATAGCAAATCTGTGACAATTTCCCCATTGTAAAGTCGCGTCAATTTTTTATAGTTACCCTGAGAGTGGAATTATGCAGGTGTCAGTCATCAAGGACTGGAGGGGGGGGTTGCGATTTCATTACTCCGCCTAGGGCGCAAAAAAACCTTGGCCCGGCCCTGATTACAAGACAGATGCAAGGCATTTTATTTCAGAGGCCATTTTACTACATAACTCATGCTAAATTGAAATTCTATTCATGATGATTAAAAAAAAACAAAAAAAAACCTTGTTTTTAAGTATTTAAAGTGAACCTGTCACCTCAAAACTCTAATATTAAATTTGGTTGTACTAATGAAATAAAAGTTTTTGTAAATATATATGTATTTTTAAAAAATGTACCTTTATACAGCATTTCTCTCTGTCATCTTTCCTGTCAGCCCGACTTTTCTTTCTGAGTTGGGTTTGGCAGGGCTAAATGATGATTGACATTATAGCTCCTCCAATCAGATCCCTGCTAGATCGTGATTTAATGGATCTGATTGGAGGAGCTATAATGTCAATCATCCTTTTAGCTCCACACAACCCAACTCGGGAAAGAAAAAAGTCAGGCTAACAGGGAAAATGAGAAACACTGCATAAAGGAACATTTTTTTAAAAACATATATTTGCAAAATGTTTATTTCATTAGTAGAACCTAATTCTGGCTGTCCTTGGAATACGTTTCTTGATTCAGAGTGGCAATGAGCACTGGCTCTCATAGGAGGAGACACTTGTTCATAGTGGAATTCCCCTGGTGCATCACAGGAGATTCATGGGAGATATGTAGATGTCTTTTGCAGCAATAACTAGAACCTGGCAGAAGTGGACAGTCCTGGAGGTGACGAGACAAAAAAGAGTTGGGGGTCTAGCATTAGAGATACTTTTAAATGCTGTTTCTGATGCTTGTATTGACATGTTTAAGGATCAGGGTGAATGTTATTTTTTTAAAGAATTATATACAGGTATTCAATTATATACATTTATTTTTAGAAGTCCTAGGGGGTTATTGGCTAAAGTGTGAAGTCACCTGACAAAGTGAATTTGCACCACTTTAGGTGGCTACGCTCTGATTCTCTAGTCCTTATTGACTAAACAGAGGATTCCCATAGCAAATCCACAGCCAAGACAATATTCCCATAGTAAAGTCACGACTGCATCAGTAGCCGTTTACTATGTAGTGTGTGACTGTCGTAAGCTGGCGAATTCGACACATAGCAGAATATGGGGAGGTATTGAATTCATTCCTTTACACGACTATTTGCACTTTAGCCAATAACCCTTTTAGTGTCCATTTTCATTCACTAATAAGTAAATAAGCGCGGATGCATTAAATTCAGGCAAACCCTTCTAACTATGCATAGCCAGGGATCAATACTCTGGAAACTGAGCTACTGTAAGCTTGTGACAGAACACTGGGAATACTCGGGGGTGGAAAGTGAGCTACTTACAAGCCATAGCATAAATCTTGTTTAGAATTCAGTTCTGGCATTTCCGAGCAGATAAGTCTTTTAGCAGTCAAGGTTTTCAGTTTCTCAGCATTATTTCTACCGATAATGTGAGTAGAGTCATTCAGAGATGCCCAGTTGTTGTCCTGAGTGACTTTGAAAATTGTTGACCCCCCCCCACCACCACTGTGTGCGCCATCCACCCCTGCATCCCCCAGGTTTACAGTGGGTAGTTGGGTAGGCTGGCCTATTGAAAAGGCAGGAGGGCAATTAAGGCAAGCAGCTGGCACAGATGGAAGGATACAGCACCCCCATACAAACACCTGTGGCCCATACAAACACCTGTGCTGTCCTCCTCAACACCAGCTTTGGCTAAATTTTGGAAATACTGCTACGGTAGAAACCTGCTTTGCCATAGAACAAAAAAATATACAGTATATATATATATATTTAAATAATACTAATAACATGTTGGTTTATAGAACAGAGTGTTCAAAATGATGTTTGAAGCTATCTGCATTTTGAAAATAACAGATTGTCTAGTGCTTGCTGTATTTTTAGCAATAGCACACAAGTAACAGACAGACATAAGGTAATGTTGAGAATACTGGTATACAACTGATTTTCTCTTTTCATACAACTGTCATTAACACAATTATCAATATAGATAAACTGAGTTTATCTCCAAAAGGGAAAAAAATATATATTTTTTACTTGACAGATATA
Source organism: Pipa parva (assembly GCA_019650415.1). Lineage (NCBI taxonomy): Eukaryota > Metazoa > Chordata > Amphibia > Anura > Pipidae > Pipa > Pipa parva. The sequence goes on from WMED01004651.1 coordinate 2,550, forward strand.
ACCCATCAACTGCAATCCAAAAATAGAAGTTTAACACTTAATTTATATCAATGTCATGCAGCTTAAGTCAACAATATTGCAGATTTATTTTTTAATAATCAGCATTGTGTGGCCTCTTCTATTTATTTGCTGTTCTATGGGGGATATTTATCATATTTAAAGTAACATCATTTCCTAATTAAAGGAACACCATTTTAATGGGTTTTTATCACTAGAGCACCTCTTCTGTTTTTTGCCTGTCCTCGTTTAATTTGAATTTAAACTATGGGGGTAATTCACCAAAGAGCGAACTTACCCTCCGGATCCTTCGCATCAGTACGCATACCCGGTTATGCGCTTGCTGATGTCTTGCTCGGCGAAGCTCGCGAGACTGGAATCCCTTTAAAGCGTTCGCTGATGTCCGCATGCAAAGGGTGTACACCCTTTGTTTGACCCATTGTGTCAAACACACAACATTTCAGGTGAGGAAGAGTGGTTACACACTGGAACCATAGTTTGTCCTGGGTTTTTTGCTCCTGCATAATAACATTCCTATAAATAATGGCTGTCACTGGCATATCAGACATTGTAGCTTAGTAAGAGCTGGATATCAACATGTTGAAGATCACCATAGCATCCCTTTAACACACAATGAGACTGACGTTTGCATCTTTATCAGGTGAACATTATTTTCACTCTGCAAGGGAATTTTTCCAAGTGATACAAAAAGATCTGTCAAAATATCTAGGCTGAACATAAGCACAGCAACTGGAATGATTTTTCGCTTCTCACAGTGTGACAAAATTAAACTGTAGTTATTGAGGTTGTCTTTTAGGCCTAGGGCCTTTGTTATATCCTACTGGCCCTCAGTGAGTAATTAACACAGATAATCATGGTTAACTGAATTCTGGGTCTGTTAAAAATATCCTAGCAGAGAGTCTCTTCTAAAATTCTTTTTCCTGTGCAAAATGTTAAGCTCTTAATAGTATGAAATGCCTGGAAGATGAGTGAAGTTTAACACATTTAAGCTATCTAGTCTGCCTCTTTCTTTTGTCACTCTAAAGTCCTTTACATGAAACAGAAGGCTAATGATTTCATGCAATCATATTGACAAATTCTTGTTTTGTGAATAGGATCCTATAGAAACATTTGTTATTCTATTGTCCCTTGCTCACATATAATTGGTTATTCAGGTAAGGTATTTTTTTACTAATCCCATAGCCTGTGCGATGAAAGTTATATAACTTTGCAACATATTTAACAAAGTACAAATTATCCCATATATGTGAGCATTTGTGACAATTCACTACTTCTTCAACTTTCCATATTGAGCAAAGATTGTTATATCTACAATATAGTGAATTGTCTCTCACTTAGGGCGAAATGTAAAAAAAAATTTGAAAAAGCCGGATTTCACTTTTCTGAGTTTATTCCCACAAGGTCTTGGAAGTTTCTTGTGGTAAATATAGTAAGATTTTTTTTTCGATTCATATTTACTGACAGGAAGTTTCTATCGAGTTTTTCAATCTCGATTTTTTGAGGGAAGGGTAGCCATACTACTAATGTAAAGTATGGCTACATTTCCCTCTAAAAACTCAGTCGAAAAGTTTCGTTTGGTAAATATTGATCGAAAATATCAAGCGATTTTTACCGTACAAACAGTTGTTCTCAGGATAAACTCGAAAAGGCAATATCGGTCATTTTAAAGTTTATTACATTTCGCCTCAATAAGGTGTCCAGATATGACAAGGAACAGGAGGCTTGTTAGTGGAATTTCAGCAAATGAGAGTCTGTACTAATAAAAAATATTGCTGATTTTTTTGTCTAAAAATACTTTATTGTAGAATGTAATAATATTGTATCTTACCCAAAGCTAATCTATTGTAAATCTTTATACTTAAGTGTTGGGAATATGATTACCTACTCTTTTACTAAAACAGCAGTTTTCTCAACTCAACCTAAATACGTATCAAAGATGGAGAAGCTTATATATCAAAAGAGTACATTTAAATTGCCAAATGAATTTGCAATTTGAATTTGTAGGTAGTCAATGGTGCATATTCTTTATTTAGGGCATTCTTGCATAGCAATTTCTAAGCATTGTCATGCAATACAGCAGTGGCATATTGTAGGAAAGCTTGCTTATTGTAGGAAGGAAGTGATGTCATCATTATAAAGACTTGTTTAAAGGAAACAATACCACCAGAACTATCTTTTTATCCCTTAATGACAACAGACTGGCAAAAGGAATGAATTATTATAAGAAAGGACAATGTCACCATTCTGGTCCTTAGCATAGTCACAGGAGAATAGTCATGCAACTTTTAAATATTTTGTCTTATGTAAACTGAATATTTTTCACTAGCAAAACTGGTACATTGCTGCTTGTTAGTTCATAATGATGAAAAGAGGTTTGTTTCAACTGTATTTAAAAAGGGAATGTTTCTGGTTGTTATTTTTATTATGTCTCTAAAGGAAGCTGAACTGTGATCCAGAGAAACACCTTCAGGCTAAAGTATAGGGCAAGATTAAAAATGCTGAGAAACCTATTGAGAATCTTCTAGAACCTTTGTATTGTATTATTTCAGTTGTGCATGTTGTTTTTATCAACACCCTTGAATGTTCTATTATGGCTGAAAGTTGCTGGGGAAAGACAGAAAAAAGCACAATTGGTCCTTGGCATAAAAGTTGACTTGTACCAATGGATTAAGGGGGTAATTCCGCATAGTGCGAAGTTATCCCCGGATCCTTCGCATCACTTCGCAGAGGCTGTCAAGCGCTCACTGATGACCTGTACCCGCACATCAGTGAACCCTTTAAAGGGATTCTAGTCTCGCGAGGCGACTCAAGTGGTCTCACCAAGACGGGAATCCCTTTAAAGCATTTGCTGATGTGCGTGTGCAGGACATCAGCGAGCGCATAACAGCCTCTGCGAAGTGATGCGAAGGATCCGGAGATAACTTCACACTATGCTGAATTACCCACTAAAAGGCTTAACTTTTAAAGTGCGAATTAGACAGTCAAATTGAATTTATTTGTTGTAGTACACCTTGCCAAATTCACCACTTCAATACAATCTGACACTTGGTAAATAGTCAAAAGTTATGTGCACGTAGACGCAAAGTAATGCAGAGAGCTCTGTAAGCTCATGACCGTTGGAAGAAAATTTGTCATACAGCAGAGTTTAGTTATTAAGTGGAGACAGAGAAGTGGTGCTTTTTCCTAAAACTCCTGGGGTTTATTCATCAAAGTCCAAATTTGCCTTGTATAGTGTTTCCGTGTCTGCTCGCATCAATACGATTAGGAAGTCGCGAATTCGTCAAACACTGTCGCATGTGTAGTGTGGCATAGTAAGTCGCACTGTAGTAGGATGAGAAGTCATACGAAGTGAGGTGAAGTCCTCCAGTGAACGGCAGTGACAACAGTCTCATCATATCCCACTAACTGTATACAGTACATACAAATAAGAATGAGGCACTATAGCATAATGTAGGAAAGATTAACGTTGGAATCAGAATCAGATATGTGAGCTGGTTCAATCCATCAATGCTTGAGGAAGGAATTCCTTTTTCCTAATATGCAAAATCGATATTAACTTTTATTAGATTGAATCATACTTTAATTAAAAGCAGTTATGCCGACGAAAATGGATGTTTGATCTCCATTAAGAAATTATTTGAAAGACAGAAACAAGTAGTGTTGCACAGGGGTATCACTGGTTCAACTCTTTATTCATCATTCCCATCTAAATAATTCAAACAAATGAGTCATAAATAATAGCTACACTTATAATATTCACAGTTGTGAAGCAGGCTCTTCACTGCAAGGAAACTATGTTTAATTTAATGCAGATTCTATTTAACATCTGAAAACATTTCCCCCCCCCCCCCATTTCATCACACTTTTTGGTGTTCTGTCATGGTGAATGAAGATTTGAGAACATAAACAAAGATATTTTTAGAAGTAGAAAAAGCCCTACATTTATTGCACACAATTAACACTCAGTACCAAAGGCTATACCTTTGCTTGGTAACAGGCCATGCATAATTTGAATTATCATAGAAACCAGACTGTGTTGGGAACAGCAATGTACTTCACATAAGCTCAAAATACTTCAGTTTTATTATCAGATGTGGATTTTAAACTTAAAATGCATTTTGAATCATCCAACTCTCTCTCTCTCTGACATTTTTTTTTAATTTTCTTATGCCTGATCATCCATTTTTCTCCTGCCCTGATGGTGCAGGTTCTTTTAAAATATAAAGAGATCAGAAATTATGTTTTGTGTAGTAAGAACCTTCCCTACAAATGAATATTTAAAAGGAAACAACCCATTATATTATGTGATTATGGTAGGTCATGTAATCATGTTTATATACAGTAGTTTCCTGTTCAGAAAGGGTCTGGGAGAAGGAAGGTCTTGAAAGAGTTCTCCTCAAGAATAGTATGGTAGAGTCAGAGCTCTAGTGGTCACAGGAACCAATCATTAGTTGACATTGCTAAGTATGCTCCTGTTATAAGTGGTAGAATTTGCACTAGGTTAGGCTTGGTAAGTTTCTGCTTTGTCAAAAAAGGAATTACACTCCAAAGCAGCTGGATATCATCTATTTAGACTAGCACAGTTTGCATTAGTATCTATGTCAGTGGAATCTGGTTTGTAAGTATTAGCTATTTGAAATTTTGTTAAAAAATAATCTCTTCCTTTTTTCTATGCCATCTATAGCCAAATATAAGCAGTTAACCACCCTGTGGGTTGTTGGCTGGTCTGGGAAAAGTTTACGCATGCACTAGGAGTGGACAATGTTACATACATGTCTGTTTGTATGTACATTATTTATTGATTTGTGTCATGGTTGGAAGTATATCCTCTTATCACAACAGTGCTAGTATGGGCTCACTGGAGGCATGGAGTCTAAGGAGGCTCCAGTCTTCACCCTTAACCCCTGCAAGGTGGTATGGACCTTGTGGCAAGAAAACTTACAGGTCACAGCCCCCAAGCTCATCCCCAGTTAGTGGTAGTTGGACAGAAGTAATGGTAGTTCAGTCAATAGGTACTGTTTCTTTAATAGCACTGGCAGTAGCCTGAGAATTCTATAATTTATATAAGGAAACTGGGAGCACAAACAACTGGAATAGGAACAAGGCACAGGGATTGGAACTAGGGAGTCAAAATGAGAAGGAATTCAGGCAGTGAGAGCCTAAAATGAGTGATATATAAATCTCCCACCGCACCAGCGTTGGAGGAGCACACCACCACTCCACCTCCCACACAGAGCACCACCTCTGTTTTGCAGCATGGGGAGCCAACGAATAGAGAAGAGGTAAGGTGGGATCAGGACACAGGTTTGTAACATTTTGCACCAGGATAAACATGTAGGTATCCAAAATTAATTAAAGGGGCAACTCCAATAGGTGTTGGACATCTTACCCTCATTTAGGCTCAATGAATGTTCAGGCCAAAAGCACTCCCCCAAAAGAAACTGCTGAAGTGCTGTACTTTTTATCCTCTGTGATGTTTAAGACTAATTTTAAAATATCAGTATTTGCTATAAAACTAAAGTTCCTATTTGTATTAGCATAACCATTTTTCAATTACAACACTCTATAAAATGTTTTATTTTTGAAGCTGAATTCATGAATTGCATTTGCTTTTACTGATAGCAGTCATGATGTATGTGTTGGTTAAACAAACCCCAACCTAGTCCAATTATTGTTGTTTTTTTTTTTTAAGAAGCTGTAGATAACTCATGTTTATGAAGTGAATATCTTGATCCCTATGAAATTTTAGAATTTTTGAAAGCACATTTTAATTATATATTAATTGTAAAGGCATTTAGGACAAGTTTGGGAGTTACTGTTCTTTAAAAGGCCAGGTTTATAAGAATAAAATGTTATTTTTATTGAAAGTTACATTCATTGGGTTATAGAGGAATAGCTGGAGTGACCTGTAATGTCTCCACTATGTGTTTCCCTAGAAAAGGTTCTGTTTGGGAGGTGGGTTTGGCCACTGCCATAATCCTCTGTTCATATTTTATCTGCGTATATTATATATATGCACTACGTATCTAGCTGAAGCCTAATTAAAATACCAATGGATGTCAGCAGACAAAGGTACTTGTTACAGAGGACAGAGTTAATATTGTACAAAGTGTTACAAGAATGGCTAATGCTAGAGCTGTGATTACTTGTGCACCAATTAAAGTGAAACATGAATCCTCAGTGTCTCTGACACACCGTTCTTCACATTACAGAGCATTTTCAAAACACAAAATGTTCTGATTCCTTCTTTAAAATTTAGAGCATTCCAGTCCATAAGCATCAGCCAGACAATCAAGCAAATTTCTTGTGAAGCAGTGAAATGTAACCTGATTTTTGTATATCTAAGACTAGTCACTAGCAGACTGATACATACTGTACTTTTAAGTCATTAAATTGAAAAACTGTTTAAGTATGGAATGAAGTTAAAAGATACGACTATTTTTTTAATTGAATGGGGCTGAAATAACACAAATAGTATTGTATGTCTATATCTTTGACTGAAAGCAATACAGGAAAAATACAGTTTACATATGAATCTCAACAAATAAAAAATGAATAAACTGATAATGTAAGGCCAACCCCTAAAGTGATTTAATTATATAAATATTAAAAAGGCTAAAAAAAAAAATCTTTTTTCCTGGGAATAAGTTTGTCACAGCTGATAAATTAACATTTGTTATATTTGCTAAATTAACTTTTTACAAATTGATACTCCTTGATTGACTAAGAAATGTTTAAAAGAATATCAAGGGAATATTATGAACAATGCTCCTCTACCTGATGGAATACACCCATGTATTTAGTTTATTAAGTCTCCTGCACTTCATTTTCTCCCATTCTCTCATGAGGTTGGAAGATGACTGTTGGAATTCCAGTTTTCCATAAGGAAATAAGGTTGTTACAAGAAAACTGTAGACGTATAACCTTGACATATGAGGTAGTGAAGATATTTGAAGGTTTATTATTTATGAGAATATGTTCAAGAGTATATTTGAAAAGGGAATATCATATAAAGTAGTCAGTGATCTCATAAAAGACAAATTTTTTTAATGGATTTTTATGAGGAAGTGAAAAGCCTAATGGGCAGTGGCATTACAGTAAATATGGTCTACTAAGATTTTAAGGAGGCATTCATAAGGCTCCATAAGATATTACTGTGTAAACTAAGATTTGTTGATACAGAATATTCTGTGTACGAATAGAAAATTGAATGAAGGACTTAATGTAAAGAATAGTTATTGATGGTTCTTGTTCTATTTAGAATACAGTTAGAAACAGTGTGTCTCGGGAGACTGTATTGGTTCAGATCTGTTTATTCCAATTTTGTTTATTAATGACTTAGTAAAGGGTTTTGAAAGCAGTGTCTGTCTCTGTTCACTGATTTGAAGAACAATAGGGGCTGTGCAGGATGTGTCATTATTACAGGTGGTCCAAGACAAATGAAGATGGAAGATGATCTTGGCATATACTGTATGTAGGTAATGGAAAAAGGCAGCAAACAGTGCCAATTGGAGACAGCTAAAACAAGCAACATATATGGAACAGGGGAAAGTGCTGAGATGAGCTACTGAATAATTAATGTGTTCTATTAAATCAGAGCTTTTAGTACAGAATCTCCAAGTTTTACATTGAAGAATAGATTTTTAAGGGGAGATTTAAAGCAATATCTTCCCAAATAATTTATGTTACAAATTTGTTGGATGGATTACAAAGGATGGATTACAAATATTGACTTGTTTATTTCAACAATGTCTTCTCCGTACTCACATAAACTCAAGATATATTAATTTTACTGGCCTTTAATATACCAAAAACAACATGTGACAGAGTACCAAAAGATAAGTTAACACTGGTAAGTTAATGAATTCTAATAAGTTAAATATGGGCATTATAAAAATAAATAACAATCAGTAAACAATATAACATGTTGGGTTTTACTATGTTCCAAAATGTTTATTAGCAAATGCTCCACTACATATGGAAAAATTACAGATGTTTAGGCAAGAAAAATGAGTTTTCTCAGCCAGAAAGCACTCATCATTATTAGCTGACAGACTAGTGTTTTCTATTTCCAACAAGTGGAGCATATTTAATTCAAGGGTGGGAGATTATGGTTCTGCTACGCAAGTAAATTCAACAAAATAAAGTAACAAAAAAAAAAGTCATTGGTTTAATCTAATTCTAGTAAAAAACTGCATTGCACTGCTTATTTGTCACTAAATAAATGCCATTTCATCAAATTAAATGTTTTAAAATGCTATGATGTTCTTTTTTGCCTCATCCCTCAAGAACTGAGCTAATTTTTACACGCAAAGCTCATCAGGCTGCAGGGATGTTAACAAATGGTTTAAGAACAAAGCTCTGGGACCTCTGGGACCTTAACTCTGTTAAAGATAGCAAGTGCTTCCATCATAAAGTGAACAGGATTTGCTGAGTTGGTTGGTTGGCAGGAAAAACACTCCCACATTCAAGCACAAGAAAAAAAATATTAAATCCAAAATGTTACTGTAGAAGTCATCAGAGATATGGGGAGTTATGTTTAAATTATGAATGGACACTATTTAGGCATGCCCGCATGAACACTTTTAATAAATAGACTCAGAACTCCTTCAAGCACAGTTATATCCCAGACTACAATGGGGCACTATCTAGGACATCACAGGCCATTTGCTAAGTGAGGGAGTACAATAATTTTACAATAGATTGTAGGTGGCTCCACCTAGAATTACATAGGTAAAGTGATGTTAGCTATACCAATACCTTTGCAACTTTACGGACATACCATACACACCATACATACAACAAGCACATTTATAGAAGCAATTGTATTATCTTGGAATAGCCTTAAAGAAAGGTAAGTTAAACAATTTCCCACAGTGAAAACAATAATAATTTGGTTATTTTGTTATGAGAAATATTGATGTTAACTTCTCCATAAAAGTGCTGAGAAATTACAGAAGCTATCACAGACTGTTCACACCCCAGGATGATCTATGTGTGTTGACATACTAGGATGAGCCAGGAATGTGTACTGCACTAGATCTCAATCAAAAGGTAATTACTCAAAAATGGGGGTCTACTAAGTAGACCCAGAACACTAAACATAAACATACAAACATACAAATATGTCACCTATCATGGGTATATTTTACTAGCTAACGTCATGATAAACAACTCTCAACACTTTTCTCATATGTCCCCTCAAGAATATATCTAATTTCCACACTCAGTCATAAATAAGATATTGAGCATAATTCTACCTTAAATGTTTACAAAAAGCTCAACGAACATAAAATTGATACCTTGAACTAGTACAAAAGGAGTGGAAAAGTGCAACTGTCACAATAAATAATGCATTAACACTGTAACTTAAACACTAACAGTGGGAGTATAGGCTTCTTACATTCATGAATGGAATGTTTTACTATGTGGGTAGACTGCAAATTTAACAAATACAAGCTTTTAGGAACAGTAGCTCTTATGTTGGTGGGTTATTATTTGCTATTGGATATGCTAATAAGTTACAGTTTTTAATACAGAGATAGATTTGGAAAAAGAGAAATCAGAGAGAGAAGTTGGGATCAGGGTTAAAGAACAGAGGGAAAGAAAGACAGATGGATATATAGACTGGTAGACAGATGGATATATAGACTGGTAGACAGATAGATTAATCAGAGAATGAGAGAAATTAAATATTCAACCATTTCTTCTTTCTTGTGCTCCTACAGCAAGGTATGTGCAAATAAGGGGAGGGATTTAAGACTATGTAAGGGGTATGAACATCCTTGGTAGATTAGTGGTGTTTATAGTACTGAAGTGGAAGATAAATTAAACTATAGTATCATCTGAAAGAAAGCAGCACACCCAAACATAGTAGACAAAAAAAAAATCACAAACCAACTGCGAAGACAGCTGTAACACTGAAAAATCTGCATGAGTCAATAACTATGATTAAAGGAAATCCCAATAGATTAACAACAAGGCATTGAATAAAAAGGCCTCTATGGCTATATTATATGAGGTGTTTTTTCAATTCACTACTTGGAAAGGTCAATGAATTTACGTGAAGATTTGAGTGCAGTAATTATAATCATTTGTCCTAAACCACTCATTATTAAAGTCTATAGAACTGCAGCCACATATACTGTAGTTAGTGCTGTCACTTCTGGCTGATGACTGTTTGCTGTACAAATATGAGCAAGAACCGTCACAAGCCACAAATCAGCAAAGGTTTAAATGAACGTATGTACTCATCATTGGAAAAGCATACACAGGGTTTATAAACTGTTACAAACATGCCGCTCTTCACGTCTCCAAGAGTAAACGTTGCGCATTCTATGATTTTTTTCCCTTCCTTCAACTTAAATCATCTGCAGGATTCAATATGTTTCACCTATTTTGAACTACAACAAGCAACATTTTCCTAAAAAAAGCAAATTCTTCCCAAATAAGATGTTGTAACATATACAGTAATATAAAAAGCTCGTTTCCACAGAGCACACACATGCAGAAACCCCACTCCGTTGTGGTCAATGGCATGTACAAGATTACATTCGAGTGTGATTCTGTGTGTTAGAGAGAGCAATAACAGGAGAATTCATCAACAGGTGCAATTATTTACCGATGGTTTAGTAACCCACAGCAACCAATCAGAAGTTCGATTTCTTTATTCCAGTTTCAGTAAACAGCTAAATGGTTGCTATTGGATACAAGGTCCCTAGAAAGATTGCCCCTGTTGATGAATTCCCCTGGGTGTGTGTCCTGATTACACAGCATCCCAGAGAGTCACTCACATTTATTAAAAATTCTAAATACTGCACTTAGCGTAAATGTTATATTTAACATAAGTTTGCTTATTATGATATACTATATATATATATATATATATATATATATATATATATACAGTATATATATAGTTATTCATGAAAACAGTAGACAGAGTTAATTTATATGATAATAAAAATTATTTAAAGCACCTATGCTGTAAAAAAAGTCTATATTATCTCATAAATTCTGTGTGAGGGATCCATATACAGTATCTCCTTCTAGATAACATCCTTATTCACCCAGAAGCATTGTCACACACATAGGTGACAAGCAAACCATCAGTTTTAAAACAAGATCAGACCAATCCATTCCTTCTAACTTCAAAAGTCAAATAAAAATGATTACCTAGTAGGATCTGCAGTATGTTCACCCAAGTCACCTTAAACTCTGGATAAGTTTATGTTTTGAATAGGACAAATCACGAACATGATCACTCTTAAATATAAGAGCAATTTGTATTTAAAATATGCATTATGAATGGCTGTTCCCTACACTGGATCTACAGGCAGATCAATCACGGTTCACACAATTTGTCTTCCTGCAGAATGATTTAAAAGTTACGTGTAGCTCCTTGCAATGAATATTCAACATACACATTAACACATTTATTAACCTCAATCAGGGAGAGAAATATTATTTTTTTAGATAACGCTTGGTTAGGCGCTAGATAGAGAGAGGTTGTCTAAAGTTTGACTCCTAGCTTTCATCTATCTAAGTATCCTGGGTACGAGCATATGTCTGGTTTACATATCTTTTAATAGTATATACTTATTAGTATATATAATTAGTATATACGTTTGTACTTATTAATGTATTTAGTATACATTTCCTATATAAAGTCTTAGATGTTGCAAGAAATGTGCCTGTTACACATCTTTAATGATTAGATATGTAAATAAAGTTTATTAAATATGAGACAACTCATTAGACAATACTAGGACCCTTAATGAAATATTGCTCTTTTATGAATGTTTTGCCAGGGGGTATTAACCACCTAGTGTGATAATTTTTCACATTTCATATGACTGTGTTGTGTTGTCACCCTTGCATTACTTCTGGATATGTTTTATTCTCTCCAACAATACCCTTTACTTTTTATCTAAAAGATCCATTACAGAGTGAATTTTAGAAAGCAAGGGCAATTTTTGATGCTATTAATAACAAAAAAAGATGATGTTTCTGTGGGACCTCTTACCAGCATTAAGGCGACATGAATGTCAGGAAAAAGCACTCTGTTTAAGAAGCCCATGACTTACGTGCTAAATGCCAGCTAGCCTGCATACATAGCTCTGGGCTAAAGGATGGAGGAAATGGCCCTAATCCCAAGGTTTCTGCAGTGCTGGAGTTCTTTGTTTCAGTTGAAAGGTAAGCCCTTATCTTACTAAATGTTAGGTAAAGGCTGTATGGCATAATGCAGAGCAACGCTATAATGGTAGCAGAAGGAAGGCAATATGTGACACTATAATAAAGAGGCCGTTAAGCTACCATTTCACTGTACCTATGGCTCCATGTTTTGCTCTTGTACATCATATGACTTTCTCTCCCTTTTAAGCAATATGCAAAGTTTATTTTGATGATGTGTTATTTACATAAAAGAAAGAAAGCCACCATTACTCTTTTGTGAGCTACCAATCGCTATGTCATAATGAATATATGCTGAGGAACACATTAGAGAAACACCTGTTTTTTCCTTAAAATAGAAACTGCTAGAGGAATCCAGGTTTAAAAAAAACAGAAAGAAAGGAAAATATTATTTTTTAATTATTTCCATCTGTTAAATCCATTTCAGTAGGTGTAGCTAAAGGGAAATCATCTGTGTCAGATTACAATTCAGATGTCTTGAATGTAAGCAAGAAGTATAGTTAAAGCAGTGGGAAAAGCTAAGCAAATATTAGGCTACTAGGAATTAGAACTAGAAAGATAGAAGTTGAGTATTGTCTTTGTCCAAGCAATGTCCATTGTGTTCCTGGGAGGGTCCACCATTTACAAGACCTCCAGCCAGTGGAAAGCCAATGGTTCAAACGGATTCGCTGAAGAAAGGTGGAAGACCTGACAGGATGTTTCCAGATTGACAAAGATTTCTTTAGCCATTTAACTTAAAATCTAGTAAAAATAAAAATCAGAACTTGTTGCCTTATGGAATGTATAATGTATAACAAGGGCTGGTTCTACCGATGGGCGATGTAGGCGACGGCCCAGGGCGCAATCTATTTGAGGGGTGCTGTTTCCCACATTGCTCATTGCTAAACTTGACCTCCTCCCCCCGTACCCCCCTGCCCCGCAATACCTCCCTCTCCACGCCCCCCACCCACTCACCTACAACAGCGTTCCAGCGATGCACCTCCTCTAATGAGGTAAGTTGAATGTGATGGTGCTCCTTGGCTGCTTTGGGTCTTGTCGGCTGTATTTAGCAGCTGCCGGCAAGACCCGAACATCTAAGGATCGCTGTCGCATTCAACTTACCTCATCAGAGGAGGTGTGTCACTGGAATGCTGTTGGAGGTGAGTGAGGGGCGCGGGGCAGGGTGGGGGGAGGCACGGGGCAGGGGGGGAGGCCCAGGGCACCAATAGGGCCAGGACCTCCCCTGTGTATAACCACCTTACAGAGTTTCATGCAAGAAACATGCAGCTGAGATACTTGCTCATAAACACCACTGGATTCATCTTTGTGGATAGAGTGCAGTTTTGTAGGTTATTTGTGTGGTGGGGGAGTGATGGCAATCTTCACATGGATCTGCTTATAGGAGACAACGTTATCATAACTAGTGTTTTCTACAGAAATGAAAACATACTGGGAATAAGTATAAATTATCATAAGAAAGGGCAGTGTCACCATATTGAGCATTTTGGTCATTGTTATTTTTGCCAGAGAATAGTCACTTATGCTACAACAACTGTTTTTTTAATATTCATTTCAATGGCAGACAATTCTTAATTCATATTAGCACCTGTAACAGAAACCCTGCTCTAAGTCTCCCAGTTCTCTACTTTTACTTGGGCAAAGTCAAATGTATGAATTCACACCAGTACGTCTTGGCAAATGTCAACACTTGATAAATACAAAAATTAGTATTCACTAGTAATCATTCACAGCAAATGTGTGTAAATATAAATTTATAGTAAAGTCACAAACTGATACAATTCACCACATAGCAACAAATATTGATCTTTGGCGAATATGGAGAGCCTAATTGACTAAAGGCTGAATAGTCATGTCTAGCTCTGAATTCACATTTGATCGCCACTTCCCCATGTTCACTTATTCTGCAAATTCTAAGACGTGTGGAATATGCAAACAATTTGAGTGACTATGATAGTCATGATCTTACAAAGCACTTTGTATCACTTTGCGTGCGAATGCACAGGTACTTCAACTATTGAACAAGCAGCTGAGTCTGTTGCAATCACAGATTCAACAAGGTATAGTGCTCTGAATTTACCTGTTTGACCTCGCCACATCACATTTGACCTGAGGTGACTATTTCATCAAAAGTGACAATGGTGACTGTAACTAAATTAGTATACTAGTAAACATGACCTAGGGACAAGGTGACATAGAAACAGATGTATTATTCACTTATATATAGTTAGTGGGATATAGTGAGGATGACGTCAGTGTACTTCACTGGGGGAATTCACATCACTCTATATGGCTTTGCATCCTACATCTATTTGACTGACTTCACCACATTATGCATGCGACTGCATCTATAGCAGTCCACCTCAACAAATCTATCCACAGCTTCATCAGTAAGAAGAAGTTCATTTGCGTCTATTTTGCCAATGCGACTCGAATTGTAGCAAGGTGAATTCGACAGGTGAATTCACCCTTTAGTCAATAAAGCCCAGGAAGTGGAACATTGTAATGAATTCATGTATCTATAGGACAACTCAGACAGTGGGAAATATGCCTTCATCGAAGTCTTTGTCTTTATTTAGTCTGTATGAGACATTGGAAGGTATGCACTACAATGTGGTTAACAGCCTGTGGAAACACACATAAAAATGTCCAACAAAAGTCTAAAATTGAAAATAATTCCAGTACTTGCAAAGCTCTGATAAAGTCATATTTGATTATGCTCTTCATGACTTCATAACAATATTTAATAACAATATAAATGAACTGAATTTTGATACCATAATGTAGTAGTAAAATACATTATTTACAACTCCGTGATAGTAAAAGGACACTTAGCAACATTTTAATCAGATGTAATTAGTAGATCAATTTGATTTTTATGCTATCTTGAATATATTTCTTGAGAATGTCTCACAGAACTGTTTTTTTTTTTTTCTGGATTTTTAGTCTGTTTCTCAAACATATCAGCTGCTAACAAACAAACAGTACAATACTAGAGAGCTTGGCAATCATATCCCCTGACAGACTCCACTGAATCAGAACAAGAAAAAACATTGCAATTCCTCTGAGAGAACCCTTACACATTACGGAACAAAACCAAGTGAAGTCACCAGAGAACAGCACCTGAAATGCAGCTTGTACCTTGATGTGCAAAGTAAATGGCACAAAGCCATTTCTTGTCGAGTCTCTGGGTCATAAGCATTCATCATCCTGTAGCAAAAACCAGTCTGGTAGATTTCTGAATGGGAAGCAAATGAATCTTAGTGGCCCAGATAACTAGTTATTAGCAGTCCTCCCATTTTCAATATTTACAGTGAAGCGGAGGTATAGTCTGTAGCTTCATCCAGAAATGGTCAAATGCAAAATCAAACATAACTCAAGGTACACCCCACTATTACAACATGATGGCAAGAAAACTTATTTTCCAGTAATTTAATCAGCCTTTCTTTATTCGTAGTTACATGGGTACCATGGACGCATGGCATTTAGTATTACTGACTTGTAACGCAAAATCCTGGGTTTGATTCTAAGCAGGACACCACTGGCAGACAATTTGTCAGATCTACTAATGTTTGGTTGGATTTACTCATGCAGCTCAAAGTAGAAGGAGAAGGCCAGCTTTCTTTCTAAGGACCTTATTAACTAAAGGATGAATTGACCTGTTGATTTCACCTTGCTACAATTCGAGTTGCATTGCCATAATAATGGAAAATTCACTTTTTATTACTGAAGAAGCTGCGGATAGATTTGTCAAAGAGGAGGATTGCTACAGATGCAGTCGCATGCATAGTGTGCAAAAGTCAGTCGAGTAGAAGTAGGATGCAAATTCATTTAAATGCCCACAGTGCAGTGACTATATCCCACTAACTGTATATGTGAATAATATAACTATTTCTATATCACCTTGTACCTAGTCCATGTTTCATAGTAGACTCACTTTGTAGCATTCACCATTGTCACTTTTGATAAAATAGTCGCCTTGCACTGCACTAGAGTCCTGCAATCAACCCTCATGCACAACAGCATTGCATAAGAACATGGGCAGCTATAGCTAAATATTTGTCAACATTTATATTATAAATGTTATTTATAAATAACATTATAAATGGGACGTATATTGTTTGCATTTATTGTTTGCAAGTATATTGTTTAAAATATTGTTGACATCAGAAATCACAGGGTCCTCTGCGACCACAGGTAAATCATGGAATTTCTGCAGAATATTACAGTAAAGAACATGCCTGGGCCCTTCAAACAACTAAAAGTTTCCTCTAATCCTGTCTATAACAGACCAGGGCAAACTCAACTGAAGCAGCCATGTAATAACAATTTTATGATTTGAAGTCTCTCAAGTGGGTTAGGTAGTCATGGAAAGTATGTTCCTTAGAGCAAGATTAGTTGTTCTAAGAGGAGTGGCTAGTACCGATCAGCTTTCTAGGACATTAAATATGTATCAATTCTTTTTTTGCATGAAATAACAGTTACATCATAATAGATCATAATAATATTCTCCTTGCTTTTTCCTTGGATATGTTACTTTCAACAATGGGCTTAAAGACCAACTATTGCACACATTTGAGAAGTTAAAATGAAATGTATATTTTAAAGAGAAAATCACTCTTCTGTCAATCATTTGTTCCTCAAATTCTTTTATTCATGTACAAACGTTTGTAATTGTAGTACCGCTAATTCTTAAATAATTGGAATGGGAAGAATAAATTAAAAGTAAACACTGTATTAA
This sequence comes from Pipa parva, assembly GCA_019650415.1. NCBI lineage: Eukaryota > Metazoa > Chordata > Amphibia > Anura > Pipidae > Pipa > Pipa parva. The sequence goes on from WMED01004651.1 coordinate 19,498, forward strand.
TGTTAAAAGTACCCTTATTCTAAGGGAAATATACCTTATCTACACCCCTTTTCCCTTTAGACTTCCAGTAAAAACATTAAAGCATGCTTTATTCTGCAAACAAATACTGTACATTCATTATATGTTCATATTGCTGCTGTTTCTTTGTGGACTACAATAAACCAATGAAAAAAAATATGTATCACCCAAAGCCTTCAATTCAACAGTGCTCTCTAGTGATCTAATTTTGAAGAAAACTATCAGAATTCTTTTGTAGGCAATTTAAACAATAATGTTTGAATGGAGCACCTCTGTGCAGCAGGGGATGTCTGTGACAACTATTATTATTCTATCTTGAAACAATCATATATAATACCCCTTAGAATTCTTCGAATCTATTTTCCGGGAAGCTAAGGACAGACATGAATGGTAAAATTAATAAAAGAAAACCATTGCTGTTGTATATTTCCAGTAAAAAATGTTATGTGAATTTACAGAAGATTGTAAAGATTTGACAAATATAATGAGTGGTGATGGTATAGAAATGATCATCTGCGGTTAAGTCGAATCTGTGGAAATGGTTCTCCAACATTTTAGATTTCATTATAACAGGTGGTTTATTTAAGCAGGTAAAGATGGCCTTGTGCCAGCTACACATGCGGTATTAGTTCTCTTGTGTATACTTCCACCACCCCCCACAAAAAAAAAAAAAAAACTAATGTAAAAAATGTAAGAATTAATGGAACCATCCTGAACTTATAATAAGTATTCAAATCATCTGATGATAGAATCGTTTTATGAAAAATCACACTATAAGGGGATATTTATAAAGCCAATCATGACCTTTTCAATTCATTTCATGTCGTAAAAGATTGATATCGATAAACTGAAATCAACACACTTTGTAGTGTTCTCAATAATGTAGTAACATAGTTTATAAGGCTGAAAAAAGACACAAGTCCATCCAGTTCAGCCTA
>WMED01004652.1:0-20451 GCA_019650415.1 Pipa parva
TAGACTAAACAATCCCAGTTTTGATAATCTTTCTTGGTACTGTATATTGTTCATTCCTTTGAACCCTCTCAAGATGAACCACATCTTTCTTGTGCACTGGTAAGGGAAAAGTAACAACCGGCATTTAAGGTGACCCTGACTTTTCAGCTGATTTTCAGGGGTTAAAAATCATCTTATATGCTGTAAAATACAATAATATTATACATGCAGTATCTCCTTTTGTAGCATCAGATCTAGCAATAAACAAAATAATTGAAAAGTGAAGCACAAAGGTGAAAACATTATTGCGTCATCATGGCAGTGAATATTTAATCATTTGTCTGTTAACTCTCATAATAAGTTATAATGGAATGCAGAGAGAAATAGATCATGGATGTGGTAGTTTGTAGAATTTTAAGTGAACAAAAGACTATTATGCCCCTACCCTCCTTGGGTTCAATGATAGTTAATGAAAATAAATGTATGCACCCTATTGTCCTTGTAGATGTTTTGAATCTCTTGTGTTCAGTAGATTTCAGCTACTAGCGCCCTTTCAACAGGACAAATTTATGCACAGAAGTTTCAGTAGAACAAATGTAGGCACAGAAGACAATATATGTTATTCTTTGGAAATGGAAGGGATAACATTTCAGTCTCTCAAATGCACAGAACTAATTTGACCACAGTTAGAAGAAAGCCAAGTGGCGCCTGTAACTCAGAAATTGTACAGTTCCATCTATATTAAAGCAGTCCTGAAAAGCCCAGTCATTAACTGTAACAGATCAGTTTGCCAACTACTCCAAAGAAACAGAAAATCCAACTCCTAATTTTCTAAACCCAAACATGACAAAACATCAGTATTAGATTTGTTTTGGTGAAGAAAGTATCAGATTTTGCCCTGGTTTTCAGTTTAGCTGAAATGTAAACTATTTCTGCTAAAAATAAGATAAGGAATTTGAATTTTGGGCACTATAACATCTAAGGGTAAGTCATGGTGGAGCAAGCTTAGCTCTATGGAGCTTGCCAGTAAAACCAGTATGGTGCTGCCAATAGCCAATTATTTAGCCAAGGTTAGGAAAATATACAGTACTATCTTTTGTGATTAGCTAAATGTAGAAATATTATAGATTGTAGTGAAGTTTGTTTCTTTTAACAAAATACTGAATTTGGAAGTGTTTCACAAAGCCACTGAGGTATTAAACTAACCAAGTAGTAAGGCTGTTCCCAATAAAGCAATAAAGAAGTTTGTTCAAAAATGTAATAAAACTTTACTCATTCTAAAACAGTGTAAAATTTTGTTAGTGCTTTTTATGTTTAAAGAAAAAAAATGAAATTTATTCGCCAGCTTCAGATCCATGGTCATATATTTAAAACAGTCCTAGTAAATGATTATACTCTAGATTTATTGTTACACGTAATACAATATGTGTTTCGCCATCTGAAGGTTATCTGCTTTGCACGAGTTATATTTGCCAGCTGACATAATTCCATTTTTTATCCCATAGCTTCTTTGAAAGGAGAGAGCACAGTTGTACACAAAACACCTCCGATAAGTATAAGACGTATGTCATGTTAAGTACTTGGGCTGAAAAGAACTAACTGGGATATAAATTGTATATGCATTGCTAGGTTACTTCCAAAATCCAAATGCATCCTCCAGCTATTTTGGAAAGAGATAAATACAGTGAATATTTAATATTAAGAAGTGTTAATGGTTTTCACTGATGAAAGTCTAATTTATCTTTAAAAAAACACATTTGTTGTTGTAATGTTATTTCCAACAATGTGATTGGTTTTAGAAACCATATTATTGGAGGGCTTTAAATCTTCTAGAAAACAAATACAGTGCAAAAAAAAAAAAACCCAAAAAGGTCAGTCTTGTCCTTTTGATTGGTTTATACCTGTGTACATTCTAAATAAGCATGAAACCCATAGCCTCATAAATCCATATTAAAAATGAATACTGTAGTATTTAGGAATTCTTTTTTTCCACAGATCAAGAGGTATTAATTCACAAAATTCAAATTGTAAGCTCTGTAGGGCAGGGATTGCTATCTTCTTGTTGCAATCATGGCCTGGCACTTAGAGTACTGTATCTTTATGATTTTATCCGTGTAATTTTACTTCACTTGTACTATGTTAATCACTGTCCCATGTCTGTATTATAAATGAACTGTATAGTGTTGTTTAACTTAGTGCTGCTTAATAAATATACATACACACAAAACTTGGGCAATTTTTCGGTAATTTAAAGAATAATTTAATAATGCAGAATCAGCTTGTATTATAAATGTACCTGTAACATTATGGACTGCAAAAGGGCTTTTCTTTTCACACATTAGAATTACACATGATTAGGTAGGCTAGGTTCAAACAGCATTTAGATTGTAACCACTTAGATTGTAAGCTCCTTGGGGCAGGGACCTCCAACCTCTTGTGTCATTCACAACCTAGCACTTAATTTGATGTATCCTTATTGTACTTGTATTGTTTAATGCACTTTTCCCTTGTCTGTATTGTATTGCATCGCTGAATTGTACAGAGCTGCGTAAATTTGTAAATAAAATTATACATACATACAGAGGAAGGTTATTTTTAATGCGCTTACCACTTTTCCAAAAGCACCATTAGGTAAAGAGATAGCGAGCATCATTAAAATATTGTGTTCTTGTTTGTTTTGTTTTAATAAAAATGCTGATATACCTTTAAGAGCATATTAGGTAGGACATTAGAATTTTTGGGTATTTCAGCAATACTCTATTTTGTAGCATCAGTTCACATGGGGAGTTTTAATAGATAAACCCAGCTTTGCTGGTTGGTGATACGGAGCTACAGATAAACATTTCAGACAAATTTGCCTTTACCCGCTCTCTAGTTTTTAGTAGATTGCAGGCCTGACTATTCCAATTTTAGAATGTAATTGTGGGTGTCTGTGTATAAGTGATGTATTGAGATAGCACCGAGATAGTTATACCTACTTTCTGACATTATGGGCACCCCTGTCACCTCATAAGCAGTGTTTTGCTGCATTAAACCATTGGCTCTCCAAGCTCACAAAGGAACTTAAAGTCGTTCATTTATATAGAATAAAAGAGAAATTCTTTTATTATACTATACCATATTTTCAAATACATATTTGAAATATGGAAAGGAAGCCCTATCACAAAAAATAGTTCAATATGAATTTTACTAAACAGCATCTACAGTCAGTGCATAAGTGATCACAACCAGGAATGTGAGACAAAAAATGCTCTTCCAGACCACCTGCCAATATGCCCTGCGGCAGAAGAACAGTCATTTTATTTTCATATAATAATTACAAATTAAAATGCCTTTTCTTGCTAGAAATTCATCCATACATTTTTTATACCCAACCAAGGGATCACATATTACAAACTTCCTTGATACATCATTCAAACCACTCAGGGAACTAAAACATGAAATAAAGGCACCGCTCTACGATATCAATTTCAGAGGCTGAAGTTGAAGGTTAAATTGCAGTGGAGACATACTTTAATAGTTAATCTGATGTCCTAAAAAAATTACAGAACAGATATTTTTCAAGGTTAATGGAAGTCTCAGCAGAGCTTTGTCAAAAAAAAAAAATCAAAAATCAAATTTGTTTGAATGAAAATGAGAAATGTAGTTAAATGATTAATTAATGTGGGTACTTTCTCACATTCAGAGTAGAAAAAAAAACATTTTCATTAAAGAAAAATATTACATTTATTGGGAACCAAATGTTTTGTTTTGGGGAACAGTGAGTAATTATTGTAGATAACAATCACAATCACACAGTGACTACAGTGTCTGATTGTAATGAATGTAAGTTAATTCAATTGTTCTTTATGGCATTCACTTTGGTCTATCTCTCCCAGAAACACATGGTTCACTGGCAGAAGCATCATTTTTTTATTAGCAGAATATAACTTTACAGTATTTATGCCCAGATTTAAAGGAAAACTAAAGTCATAAACCAAGAAAACATATGCTGTACATTACCCTCAGTGATCATTTGCCAGCAGCTCAAGATTAAAATATAGAGCGCATTGCTAGGTAGCGGTATGGAAACTCCTTCTGCAGAACCTTTGGTGTGATGTAGTAAGCATAAAAGGTCACCACAAAATGTAATTTAGGTGAAAGAAGCATGCGCAGCATGCTCAACTGACTAGCCAGAAGATGGCAGCGCTTAACTTGAAGTAATTAGCAACAAACTGGATAGTCCTGCAAATGTCTCTCAGCTTTTCAGCTTGGCTATGAGATATCTATAGATTACTTTAGATTTGTTTCAATGCTTCAGTTCTTCTTTAATGCTATTTATGGTAAAGGAATTTTATTGACAACATGCTTTGTCCCTTATAGGGGTCTGTAAATCGAGCATAAGCAACCAAGTCCTTAATAAAAATCAAACAGAAGAAAATTACCAGTATCTGTTCCTAGGATGGTTGGTTTTCAGAATTATTCTTGTGGTTCTAGATAGATAGATAGATAGATAGATAGATAGATAGATAGATAGATAGATAGATAGATAGATAGATAGATATTTGTCAATTCTACATATGTACATGAGGACATACAAGGATTGAAATTGTGTTACTCATCTCTCCAGCATACATGACAATGGGAATAGGAGTATAATTACAAAACCAATAAGCAAAGTAAAGTGCAATTGCAAATACCATAATATACTGTAAATAGAAATACAATAAAATAAGTAATGGGAAGTGAAAGTGCGTATAAAAAATGGGGAGGGGGTTTGGAGCATGGAGGCAAGTTGAGTCACTGAATACTTACTGAATTTACAGTAAGTAATTTTCTGCTTAAAGCACTTCCATCACAGTACCATGTAGTACCTTAAACCACCATGGGGGTAATTCACTAAGCTCCGAAGTGAGGCGAACAGTACGCAGCTCACTTCGGAGCTTAGTGAATTACCCCCCATGAGTTTAGACATGTTTTAGACAGAGCCCTTTATCAAACTGATGCTCCTTCCTCTTTAATAAAATTCACTATTAATAACATAAATTACACTGATGCCAAATTACAAAGATTACAGTATATTTTTTACATAAAAATATAACAGACACGCTTGAGGCAAGCTTTCTCCAAACCAGCCCTTTCATCTGTGATAGCAATTAACTAACTGAAGTCAAAATTGCTGACCAAAACAGTTTTTTTGTGAATTTGTATATATATATATATATATATATATATATATATATATATATATATGAGCATACTTTGTTATGTATATGCCATTTGCAAAGCATGTAAAACCCATATGCATCCATAATTGTATTTACTCTATTACTTTTAGTATTTGTAGGAGACAGGAACGTAATTTCTCTGCATGAGTGTTCAACTATGAGAGGTTATGAATATTTGGTTTTAATGTTGATTGTATGTAGCAACTGTAATCCATGCAGTGTCTAATTTTATCATGTTTCATTCTGACAGGGGAAAGAGAGAACTTGCTCAGGCAGGCAAGATGAAAGGGCTAAAACATATTTTTTTTTGCATATAATAACCATGGTTATAGTGGTGGATATGGAAAAAGTACAAACCTAAGGAGGAAAAGCCACTAACAAAAGTTCTCCTGGACATTCTTAGTGTCATTGTGGTAGAAGAGTATCAAAAGCTTGTTTACAGGAAGCAGCTTGATGTACAAGTCACAGGCAAAAATGTTAAAAGTTTTGAAGAAAGAAATTCAGACTCAAGGATGCTAAAAATACAAAAGACTTGCATCTCTTTCAGTATATTCTCATAATCAAAGGGCATATGTACTATGGTTATGTAGGAAAGTGACCTCCTCAGGATGAACAGTCCCCACTGTTAATATGAGTATGGGAAAATTATCTTTTTATTTATGAGCCTGTAGAACATGAGTGTTGCCACTACATTGCTTGAAAGATAGATAACTGAGTGCTGAAATTGCATCAGTGCCACTGCTTAGACTGTTTTAAAATAATGGTGTTTCTGCCTACGAAATCTATTCAAAAGCAAATTAGTATATTAAAAATAAAAATTAATGAGAATGTCTTAATGACACTAGTGCCTGCTACACATTTTCCACCTTCCAGTATTTCTCCAAACAACAAAAACCTTTATTAAATACACTTTCTATCCCTACATTAAAGTAGAAAAGCAGAATAGGTATTTAGTTCTCTGGTCCTCTCCTCTAATTAGCCTGCTCACCATCTTCCATTTTAAGTGATAGCACATTAATTCCCAGAAACAATCTACAATCCTTCTCAGTGACAGTGATTGTCAGATAGTTATAATTTGAATGGCACATTTGATATGATATTTTGACAATCTCTGTGTTGCTATTTTTTTTTTTACTCAAAAGATTGGATTTTCGATCTAAAGTATCTATGCCATCTCTTACTGCAATTCACAGACCAAAGGTATTCTTGATAGTGAATAATTCTAGCATTGGCTTTACTAAGTTCCATGTGGCCTATGAAGAGTTGCAGTATTGCTTAATTTAGTTAATTTTCTCAGGTCCTATTTTAAATCCTTTAATCGGGTGGATGCACAAAAGAGTTGCAAAATGACAGCATAAACATTATTGGCTAAGTGGTAATAATAGAAGCAAAAGAACCAAACTGAGACTGACAAAAATAATGTCAGGGTCAGACTGGATCTACCAAAACAAGATGGCTGTCAATCATGCAAAAAGAGAGTCCAAGAAGCTAAGACAAGTTTGAAATGAGGGAATTAATACTGTATAGGATATTTTGGGAACAGGAATGGAAGCTACTGCTTGAGCCATTAACTATCCAAATTAAATTCACAAGGGCCTGTGAGAGTCACCACCTGCAAGATAGCCAATTGGCCAGCAGCTCACAAGCAGACTTAACCCTAAAAGAGACAGCATAAAGACCCTTACTAACACGGCTGTGTCCCTGGGATATCCATTGCTTTATCTGTATTTATCTGACCATGGCAAAAATTTCACCGATTAAATAACCCTGCATGCCAAGTCAGGGGACATGATTCAATCAAAAATGGGTTGTGCATAGAGTTTCAGAGGTTACCAAAAAGTCATGCCTTTTAGTCACTATTTCAGGAAGCAAGAAAAAAGAATGTAGATCAGTATACAAATCAATTCATTAAAGTCCAGGTACCCAAAGCACAAGAAACACAATGTGGGTGCTATTTAAAACTTATCATGTTAATAATGTCCAATGTGGACTGAACAAATATCTACTGTAGTAAAAACAAAGTTCAAGATTTTTGCATCTTTAAGCATTTACGAAGTGTCCATGGGAGACTCACTTACTACTATAGACCTGCAAGATGTTTACATTCCACTTGCACTGGAAGTATACAGGAAATATTGGATAATCACTGCCGGATTGTAGCGTGTATAGTTGAGGGAGACACATTTAGAAATAAGCTTTATTCAGGAGAGTTGCCAAGTTCAGGGTATTCCTTCAAACATCCATTTATACAAGTGGTTTAAAACTGTTAACAGAGTTAGCTCCAATCATGGGTTGGGCTCAGAAAATTTGGAACATCTAACACACAATATTTTAGGAGTGTAAGCTGTGTGTACAAGTAAAGTTGTTTGATTTGCAATGCAGTAGATCTGGAAAAATGGAACCTGAATCTAACAATCTTAGATTACTAAGATTATTTCTAAAATTACTAATTATGTGGAAGTGGTCAGTGTTGGAAGCTATGACCTGGTCAAGTAAGATTTTTCTTTTTCCTGTGAACAAAACATATGCCTTCTTAAGCATATTGCCTTAACTTATAGATATTTTGATAAACCTATGTGTTGAGGAATATTAAATTAGAGAAGGTGGATACCATGGCTGTTATCCCTTTTTGGCCAGGAGACCTTGGTTTCCCTAACTACTCAGCATATTCCTAGAACCTCTGATGTATATTCTACAGTTTCCTGGATGGTTGAATGCATTAATACAATTAATAAAACCATGTTCTATTGAAGGCCTGGCATTTGTAAAGAGTAAAGTAAGAAATTTATAGCTGTCTCAAAAATTTGTCAGTATGCTTTGAAAGTTAAGGAGGTAGTAAACTTCTAGCCCGTTGGAGAGTATGGGAAAACATTGCTAGCTTTTTAACAAAGAGAAAACATTAGTTCAGGTTAGCTTCATCAGCCCAGATATTTTAGTTTTTTTTAGCAAAAGTATTTTCATTTTTCAGATATAACTGCCCTGATTGTGATGTTAATCTCTTGATTCAAATGGCCTAGTAAAATATTACCTACCTTGGAATATCCCATTTGATACAAAGATATATTTTTGTTGGTGTTTACATCAGCCTGTTGAGTAGGAAAGTTATAAGCTCAATTAACAGAAGATGCTTATACAGTCCTTCATGAACATATAGTGATATAATGACAAACGTTTAGATTTTTACACAAAGTATTGTCTAAATTCCATACATATATAAATATATATCAATGTCCAAATCCACAGTCTGAAAGGGAAGTTCAGTGGAATATGTTAAACTGTATCAGGGTGATTCAGATTTATCCAGAAAAAAACTACAGCTTGGGAGATGCCTTTGCTTTGTAGAACACAAAATTTTGTAAATAGACTTCACAGACTGTGGTCGATTTTGTGAATATAAATTTATATTAAAAATTAATTAAAATGAGTGCAGGTGGAGAGAGATTAGTTGGGCACTGAACAATATCTGGTCAGCGATGCAATTGGAAACAAAGTTACTGGGTACTCTGTGAAACAGCTGGGTAATCTACAATATAAATAGGTGACTGAACACAAATACAAGCTACACACTGCTATTGGCCACAAATAAAAATATGCGGTGGCAGCAGATCAAGAAAGAAGCTGGAGGAACGAGGACTTTGCTAACAACATGGACCTATCCAGGACTACTTCATGGGTCAGAAGATTTTTTTTTTAAACCCAAATCTGAGTTTGAATCCAAAACCTCTGTCAAAAAAATCTAAACCTAAACAAATCCATAGGGTTCCAAGCACTCACCTTCTACAAATTAGCATGGGGAATTTGGAACAAACAGGAAAATGGTTTAAAATGCAGAAGTGAGTGATAGGAAAACTATTTTCATTTAGGGTAATCTCTTATCTAGATACACCTTTTGATTTGCACCAGTGGCGTTAATACACCAGTACCATAGCAAATCCTAGAATAACCTGCGATTCTTCACCTATCACTGTAGTTTATGGTACTTATGCCCCTGGTTGGCACACACTACATATTATTAGATATTTGTGTTTATTTTACTTTTATAATTATATTCTACACTGGTTACTTGTTAGTTCATCTGTCTTTTATGTAGATTAAAAGGGATTTATATTGCAGAAGAACAGGCTGCCCAGAACACATAATAACACAGCAGTAACAAATCTCACCTCTCTAGAACCAATAATAATCAGTTTTGTATTAAAATGTCCTTAGCTAGGCACATACCTTGCCAAGGTAAAATTCTTTATGACCCTGCAATGCTGGTTCCATTAATTAAAGAGCAAAGAAGTGTTGTTTACTATAGTTTTTGTTTAGCTTTCAGTGTAGTTAGCAGAGAAGATATATAAATGCAAATTATCCTTGTTCTAAATGAACAGAAATGCAACCATTTATAAACATAACAAATTGCTATTTATAAATATGCCTTATACCTTCTTTGCCATGTTAGGTCTGGAAAGAAGAACCATGCAGAATGTAAAATGTTTTAATCATTGAATTGTTCATCCTAAATACAACTTTTGCAACATTGTACATATTGGCAGTCTAAGACACTTGGGGGTTATTGACTAAAGTGAGAATTTGACTGTCAAAGTAAATTCTCATCACTCCGAGTGGCTATGCCCTGATTCTCTACTCCTTATTGACTAAACAGCAGATTCCCATAGTATAGGTTGCAACTGTGATAACAATGAAGTTGTGACAATAATCCAATAGTAAAGTCGCGACTGTGACAATACTCCCATAGTGAAGTTGTGACCATGTCAGTAGCAGTCTATTGTGTAGCGACTGTCCTTAGCTGGTGAATTCACTACAATGCAGAGATTGTTGAATCCAACAAAATCTAGAAGCGATGGCACTATCCCTTTAAAAAAAAAAAAACTAATAGTGTAATATGTCCATACACCATTTATTAAAATAATGAAAATTGCACTCACATATGCAGTGTAGATATCTGTTAGGAGTTAGGTACTGTGACTTTTATGATTGATTATCATCTTCCACATGTGAGTCATTTGTACTTTCTTAATAATAAATGTTTTCAATTGTTTACACCTGCAGTCGGAAAACCGCGGCTCGTGAGCCACATTTGGCTCTTTAGCCATGTTGTGCAGCTCTGAAGTAGGAACCCTCCCACCCGCCCATGGCCTTTGACGTCTCTTGTGATGGGACGTCAAAGGTCATGTGATCGGTAATGTAGGCGCTCCTCCCCCTTCGTGGGTCTGGACACTTTTTCTACGGTGGAGGAGGGAGTGAAATGGCTCCCTCCTCTACAAAGATTGCCGACCCCTGGTCTACACTATTGTGAGCATTCCTATTAGCAGCGCTTTGAAAGCCATCTGGTAACCCTTATCGTTACCTGAAAACTTTTGAGAACCTCTATATGGAAATACAGACTTACTGCACATAGGAAAATATTCCCATTTTAACTGGATCCTATCTGAAAACAGATATCAATACTGCATATGTGAGTGCAGTTGTTTTTGTTATTTTAATAAATGGTGTATGGGCATATTACACTATTGGTTATTTTATTTTTTAAAGGGATAGCTCCATCATTTCTGGATTTTGTTGAAGACTTTTGATATTTGGTAGGTTGAAGAACATTGACTGCATACCTTCCCTGTCTTTAGACTATGCATTAATGAGACACTAGGGGGGTAATTCAGCATAGTGCAAAATCACCTCCCGATCCTTCGCATCAGCTCGCAGAGACTGTTACACGCTCGCTGATGTCCAGGCGACCGTGGCCTCGCTGAGACTGGAATACCTATAAAGCATTCGCTGATGTACGCGTGTAGGACATCAGTGAGCGCATAACAGTCTCTGTGAGCTGATGGGAAGGATTGGGAGGTAAGTTCACACTATGCTGAATTACCCCCTAGGCCTCTACATCCCCTCTTCTTAGAGTTTGTTAAATACCCAAATATGGAGAAGTCGCAAATTCACACCTTTATGGGATAATTTGGAGTTTAGTCAACAACCCCCTTTGAGGGGAATGGAATAATCACTGCTAGAGTAATGAAAAAAACTGTAAACAGCAGAAATCATCCTATGAAAATGCTTAAAGGACCAGAAAACCCGCCAAAAAAATTAAAAAATCCCATTCAGATTGGTGTGGCAGTTTCTTAAACGCAGTGCATGTAAAAATGTTATCCTTGAAGTTGAATTCATAATTTTATTGCTTTGTGTTTGTTTTTATCTTTACTGATAGCATCCATGTTGTTAAACTGACCGTACCCAGTCCCCAAAACTCCATTTTTAAAGCTAAATAGCTAAATGTCATACTTTATAGACGAAATCTATTAAACTCGGAAAAGCCATTTGCGCTTTTCCGAGTTTAATAACTCGGGAGAATGATTTGAAGTTTTTCAGGTAAATATCACAAGATTTTACTCGTGCAATACTTGCCGTGACAAACTTTTTAAATTAAATATATCCATGGAAAGGTTGCTATATTATATGACTACCTTTCCATGGATATATTTAATTAAAAAAAGTTTGTCACGGTAAATATCGCACGATGCAAATCTTGTGATACTTACCGGGAAAAACTTCAAATCATTCTCCCGAGTTATTAAACTCAGAAAAGCACAAACGGCTTTTTCGAGTTTAATGTTACTGTCTTCTTAAGACATCTTGACACCCTCTAAACCAGGGGTCGGCAAAGTGCGGCTCTTCAGTCGCCTTGTTGTGGCTCAGAGCACATCTCCCTAGCTCTGCCCATGACCTTCAATGCCTCTTCTGACTGGATGTCGGCAGATCATGTGATCGGAAGTGTGTGCTCCTCTCCCCTCTGCGTCTCAGAGAAAAATTTCACCGGTGGAGGAGGGAGAAAAATGGCTCCCTTCTCTACAAAGTTTGACAACTCCTGCTCTAAACTATCACTTTATCAACCTTCTCTTTATCTTATGCTGAATCACACTGTCAAAAATGACACAACTATTCCAAGAGACTCTCATCTCATAGAGCATTTTTCATATGTTTACAATATTTCACTGCACTGAACTAAATTCATTTGTGGGTTTAGGTTTTAAAGTATTTAGATTTATAGAGATTTCTATTTAATGTTCCATCCCACATTCTTTAAAGAGAAGGGTTACAAAGCGCCCTCAAGGAAATAAATGATTACATGTTGGTGACCATTTGACACAAACTGCAGTACTATAGACGCCTGGTCATGTGAACTCAACAGCATAAAAGTTTAGGGCTTCTAAAATATCAGGTACACAGAATAATAACTAGAATAAGAAAATCAAACTTGTTAAATCATTTTTCCAGTGTTTTTTATGATGACAGAGATGATGCACGGGCAAACACATACAGGGATTCTTTCTTCTATGTGCAATCCAGCGACGGGCTCAGATGCTGCAGGAGGGTTGCAGTCACCTCTATTTTTGCACCCCTGGTTATGGGTGAATAATTATTCAGGTTTTTAAATGGGTTGGATTTTTTTCTCGGAATAAAAGGCATTCCTAGTTCTCAGTGTGTCAGTGATCTAGGAAAATATATCTACGACTAAGCGCTCATGGCGCAAAACGCATAGGACGTATGTTGTTTTGGAGGCTTTTTTTAATGTATGCAGCTTTTTAATATGACTGAATAAAGATTGATTTTAAGAAACAATGGAGTGCCGGAGAACATCCTTTGTATTGTACTCTACCTCTGATGTGTGGGTCGTTTCTCTCTCTGAGCACACAGAGTTTCCACTATTGGTGTGAGTACTTAAATATATTTTACTACATGCAGGATTGAGCAGTGTTTCTGTTCAGTTCCTGAATGGTATTTAAGCAAGACTGATCTAGGAAAATAGTCTGGAATAATATCCGGTACTGAGCCGGGATTCCAGTCTCGGCGAGGCAACTCTTTTGGTCTCGCCGAGACTGGAATCCCTTTAAAGCGCTCACTGATGTCCGCGTGCAGGACATCAGCGGGCACACATCAGTCAGTGTGAAGTGAGGCGAGGACTCCGCACCTCACTTCGCACTATCCTGAATTACCCCCTGATTGTGAAGCTGTCCTACTTTAAATTCTATACAATATATTTCACCTCTCTCCAGGACCAACAAGGAGATGGCTTTACAAACAAGGCTTTACAAACAATTAACTTGATGGTTTTTTTAGCCTTATAAACTATATTATAGATACTTCATTAGACTCCCTAAGCATTGATATAATATCAGCTGCAGTTTGGAATGCAAATAAGAATATAGTTTAATCAATATTTTAAAATGTCTAGAGTGGACTGCAAAGGCATTATGGGAGAGGTACTTTAAAAAGAATTTGAGGTTTGCAGTTTTGACAACCCCGACCTAGAAAATAATTAAATTTGTACAAAGCAATAAATTAAGTAAATGTTTATTTAGGTCTCAATTTTATTAACATGTGCCCTACAGATGTTCATATGTTTGTGGAGTATTACAATTAGGTTCTAGTTTATAAAGAAATAGTTCTGTTTGATTTCAGGGAAATGAAAGTTTCAGTGACAGCTAAATCTGTGCCTGTCAATTACGGCAACAATTAATTAATCTGTTAATACATACTTTGATTAAACCACACTTCAGAAGATATGTAGAAGGGCCGAACCATTAATTTTACTTCAGATGACAGCCACATAAGCTTAGCAAATGCTTTTTCTCTGAAAATATTTTATGGGTAGTTGCTTTTGCCGTCGCTGTTAATCTGATTTTATTAGGCAGAGATGCTCGAACGAATACCGGTTTACAGATTGCGTCTTTGAAGAGAGAAGCATAAATTATTTGTGGAAAGGAATCATAAAAGCTTTGAGTAGTAATAGTTTGTGGCATATCCAAGTTAAAAGATACATTCCCTTTTAGAAAAGTATAAATGGAGATTGTATCTTTTTTATCTGAATTTCACAGAAATATATGATTCTTTTTAAGCCTACAAAAGATTTCTCAGTATATCCAATATAAAATTATGTGAAAGAATATCAAGAGAAACTTCACAAAACGTGGGGGAGGACATTTTTTTGCTGTGTAGCATAAACACTTTTTTGTATTACTATAATAATTATGATAGTGAACAGGGAACTCCTTTTTTGTTGATAGCAAGATCTCTTTTAGACTTCCCTATGATATAAAAATCCCTTTTGGGATAAGAAATGATCCAGGAGGTGGAAAGGATCCGTCTTTGAAGAGCACATGGTGTTAAAGGATTTAGATGTATTTTCTATATTTTCCAGTAATGACATTCTTAAAAGGAGTTCCCCATGTAGGTTAATAGATTATGGTAATTAATGAGCATGAAAGGTGTGTTCTCGGAACACAGCAACCCTTTCTCCTCCAAGAACAATTATGACTAAGAGACATGAAAGAAGAGAGACCATTAATTGCAATAAATGCTCCAGTTCTGCATTTATTCCACACTCAGGATAATGGAGTATAAACTGTATAAATTCCAGATACTCTTTGTTGGCAGTAAGTGTCACCTGGATGATAGCTGGTACATAGTGTTTACTGCTATTATTACTAAGTGTTTATATTTTCCTATTTCAGGTATATTCCTGCTTCTTAAAATAGACTTGTTTTCATTCTTGCTCTATAGAATATCTGGTGCCCATGTGTATTTTATTGTGCTATATGCACATTGTATGCTTTTCCTCTATCCCAATTAGAAAGCATAACTAGCCTCTATGGCGGTTATCCTGGCTAATCTGGGTCATAGCAAGTGACCTTTAACATGTTTTGTATGATAAAGTTAGCAAGAACGTAACAGATTTATCAACAATTTCAAATTTGTTGTGAAAATATATCACAAATGTTATAGTAAAACTTAATCAAATAAGATAACCACATCCAAGACATTATTATGCCTAACCTAAACTAATGCATTCTGCAAATGCTTGAAAATCACTTTTCTCCATTACAAAACCTATACTAACTGTTGTTTTTTTTCTTGTAGATTTTCTCTTTTTTGATCATTTTTGTTTCTTCTATATTGAAACATGCACAACACCTTCAGTTTGGTGTATTGACTTTTTTTTTTTTTTAGGAAGCAGGGAGTTGTCTTAGCTGATTGCTAGAGAAATTCAGCTAAGACTCTAGTAAAAGAAGCAAACTCTCTGCTTCGATTCCTAACTAGAATCTCAAACTGGGTTGGGCTAAAACGATGACTAACATTAAAGTTCCTCCAATCAGATCCCTTAAATCAATAACTAGCAGGAATGTTATTGGAAGAGCTATAATACTAATCATCATTTAGCTCTAACCAACATGACTTGAGATTCAGGTCAGCATTGGAGCAGAAAAGAAGCAGGGAGTTTGCTTCTTTTACTACAGTCAAAGCTGAATGCTTTTAACATTCAGCTAAGACAATTCCCTGCTTCCTAAAATGAGTCTGTTAAGTGAACCTGACAGGTCCACTTTACCAGTAGTAACTTCACGGGACTGCTCACAAGCTTCCTGTACCATCCACTGTTATTGTAAACCTAATCCTTTCACAAACTGTTGTTTGACAAAGTCATCTCAGCTACATCTGTAGCTTAACAGGACTAAAAAAATAATGTAAAAATTGAAAAAAAAATCAAAATGAATCATGAAAAAGATGCATTCAATTACTATAATACAAAAATATATTTTATGTCATTATGTTTTTAAAAAGGAACTTAACATGTCATTTATTTGTTATTAAACATGAAGTTATTTCTAAACATTTATAACAACACTTTTAAACAATTATGGTTCCTAATATAAAACCATTACGTATCTATGGTTCCTCAACTGATGCTGAGCTGCAATTCCCAGAATGCTTTGTCCTACTAATCAAATAGTTAATAGTCCATTATAGGTATGCATTTGTGTATTTTATTTATTGGGGCTGAAACTGTAACGTGTATATATATAAATATATATATATATATATATATATATATATATATATATATATAAACTTCCATAGTCAAGTTAGGTGATGTAACAATAAACATTTGTGGTATTTTTCTTAAAAATCCTTGTGCACAGTAGCAGTTTATATGCATATTATTTTTTTCTACATGCACCAAGGTAATTAATTGAATTTCAGTAGGGTGGAGTGCGGTGCTTTGTTTGTTTTGTATATATATATATATACAGTATATATATACATACATACATACATACATACACATACACACACACACACACACACCATGACTTGAAAACTAGAACATTTGTTCAGAAGTTTCATCCCACAAACAAAAGTAACCAAGCATTAGAAATAAATAGCAAGAGATAATGAAGCTTGCTACAAAAATGACGGTGTATAGTCTAGTCAGTATTTGAAAAGACACTGAATATGTGGTATGACTGCAAATCCAATTGACAAATCAGGTTTTATACAAATAGAATTGAAAGGACATTTCTGGAACATGGGCTGACAATATAAGAGTACATCCTTTAAGATTATAGGGGAGACAGAATTGATTTAAGCAGATGAAAAGACCCTTTACAATAACAAAACAAGCACAAAATAAAGAAAGGCAGGGAAGCCAGATACAACAGATGTCTTTAAGAGATTGTAATAATAAAGAAGATAAAAATCAATTTGACTGCCAGTTGGGTTTCTTTTTTAACTCAGAATGGCAATTATCTGTATAAAGCTAGTAAAATTTGTATAAAGCTAGTAAAATCTGTATAAAGCTAGTGAAAATTAAATACTAAGAGCCCCATTGACTAAAGTCTGAATAGTCGCTTGGAGCTGTGAATTCACATCTATTCTCCATTTGCCCATGTACGCTTATTGAGCAAAGTCTGTGAATATGTGACAGATTTGGGCAACTACATGAGTTGCAAACTTATGGAGCTCTTTGCATCATTCACACTCTATTATTGACTAAAATGGTGCAAAGGTGCGAATGCAACTAGATGAACTGCTCTGAATTCACCTGTTTGACTCTGCCATTTCAGACTGGCAAATTGGGGGTTTGATGTCAGGGCTCTGGTGTTGCGTCAGGCCACTATTAATTCAAAAGTGACAATGGAGACTGTAACTAAATGACAACGTGACCTAGGGACAAGGTGACATAGATATAGAATATTCACAGTTAGTGGGATATAATGAGACTGACGTAACTGCCCTTCACTTGTTGAATTTGTCTCATTCCGCATGACTTCTCATCCGACTTCTATCCTCCGGACTACGCCACACTATGCACCCAGCAGTGTCAACTGCTGTCCACCTGTTCAATACTGAGAAGTGAATTTGCAACTATTTTTGAGATGTGACTCGAATTGTAGTGAATTTGACAGGTGAAGTTGCACTTTAGTCAGTGAGGCTCTAAATATTTAAAGCATTAATCATGTTAAAAATCATAAGAAATTAGTTAAAAGCTAGTTCAATGAGTTGTTAACTACATGCTGTCTGAATCATTTTTGCTACAAAACATCATGCAATCTTTCCTGCATGGAACAGAATACTATCTGCTATTTGTGAGATATTTTACAGCCTTTTGTTAAAAACTACTACAGCATGTTCTTGTTTTATTGTAGTGTAGTTATTTCTGTAAATGAAGGTTGCTGGTTGGGAAAGATGGAACGTCTCAAATAGCAGGTTTGTGTGGTCAGTAAGGAAGTACAGTCCACTAACAGTGGGGGATAGGGGGAGGCAAAATATGACAGGTATCTGGCAGTGAGAGGGATAAAAGAGAGCACAATATGAAGTAAACTAAGAAAAAGTAGAAAAGTTTGTAAAATAAAATATTCATAATGTGTGATACCCATGCCTTGTTAATAGATATAAAATACTTACAGCTTGCATTCTTACTTCCTCACCTTCAATGGTAATGGTAGTAGGAAGCACAATTGATCTAAGCCAACTAGTCCTGTGCTGGAGAATGCTGGGAGTTGAAATCTATCTGCTGCTCATATTTGTGATGATTTTTGGGAGCAATGTAAAATAACTGTCAATCCTTTCCAAGAACCTATATCCACATTTATATGGCCCTGTATCATCCTGACCCCTTGACCACAGTACATTACCCTAGGTGATGTTGTACTTTATATGCCTGTTTCCAATGTTTTAAGATATTTCAGTGGTTTCATTTTCTACAGAAATGATTTTTTTTTCAAGGAAAAGTAAAACCTGTAAACCTGAATGCAGCATCAAGGGACATTCATTTTCTGATATCTTGACTGCTGGATGTATACCTCTGCCAAATGGCAATGACTTCTCTTCCCTATAAGGTGTCATTTCTGCTTTATAAAATTCATGTGGTGACAGTTATCATCCTTGCTGAGGAACACAGACATTAATGATATCTGTAGGAAACAGGTTTCGCTGAAAACCAGTGTCCTTTTGCTTTTTTTTTTTTTGCTTAGCCAGAGCAATTTCCCCTATCTCTAATGCATTCCCTCTAAAATGAACATAACATAATCTAACTCAATACACAGTATGATTGCACACTTCCAATCATACAATGCCACTGAGGGATTGTACACATAAACCACACCATCAGTTACAGAGAGATTTTCAGCTTACATACAGCAGAACATTCAGAATAAAACGGTTCAGTATTATCCTGTCTGAAATATTAGACAGCAACAAAGCAGAAGTGGCAAGGGTATACTGCACGGATATGCAATGTGATGCTAGTGAAAGAGACAGAGAAATGGATTCTATAAATCTCGAAGTGGCCATTTCTAACGGCTTTGGCTACTTTTCAGAAAGTCATGAAAAAAAATCTTTTATAATCCTATTTATCTTTTAAAACAGCCTTACGGGGAATTTCCTCTAACTAAATCTACTCAAACAGGAAGCAACCAACAGGCAAGGATAACAAATGGACAATGTTAAAAGTCTAAAAATTGTTTGCAATCAGTAGTTAAAATTGTTAAAGACAGGTTTGTGGGTATTGCAATGGTAGGATAAAGTACTTGGTATATGGTACTATACAGTACTAGTGGCTTTAAGAAGAATTCCATTTCGGAAACATTTTTATTATGGGGGGATATCATTTGTATTTAGGTGGGAAATAATGCCTTATACACAGCTAGCTATTCTTCAAATAAAATTTACAATCTGATGACAAAATCAAGCAGTATGAATTGATGAATGAACTGTGTGGGGCTTTTGGCACTGTCACCCACTATTTTATACCTAATGAGAACATTTACAGCAACCATAACCAGGAATCCCAGCACAATGTAATGTACCTACAAAACTATGCATGGCTCCAGAAAAATGATTGAAGAATGTACAATTGATGCTCACAAGACAATCAATACTTTCTTCATGGCAATAAATTAACATCTCTAATATTAATTTAAGCTTGAAATTCTAGATACTCTATCCTGTGCAACAGATACACAGGACCCAAATAAGACTAGAAACTCTTCCCCTGAAATTCTAAAGTTCCTGTGACCCCATTTATACCACTGCTGGATAGAGTGGGACTTGGAAACCATTTAGAACAAGAAAGATAGAAATAAGAAATGTTAACTGAAGCAGAAAAAATTAAACTACCAACTGTATTAAACCTGGACCACATGACTAAAAAGAAAAAAATACAATAATTCAATAAACAGTTAAATGGGGTTCTTAAAATGTGTTAATCATAAAAACGATGATAAATCAATGGAATTATTGTATTTATTGAAGTAAAAAAATCTTACAAGTATTATGCCTGCCAAAATAGCTTTTACTACTTCCACCTTTTGTTATACTGTACGTCTTTACTGGAAATAGTGGATGTTTAAAGTACACCTGAATTTTTAACTGTTCCTCTGAAGGAGGGCAGTGCCTGTGCTGTTGACTGTATAACAATCAGCTCTAAATCTAAGACTGAGTATCCTGCTTTTCACAGGGCCCTAGACACACTCCCATACTATAAACTCATATTTTAATGTATGCAGTTGGGTGATGTTAAGCCCTAACTACTTATTTGACTAGGGCCTGTGTCCATCTATGATCAGAGCAATGTAAATATTGACAATGAGACTCCTCCTATGGGATGTTTCAAAGATAATTTTTAAGATCCAGTTGGAGAAGCCTCAATGAAAAATTCCTGCAGAGTTGAAGACTACGAAGTTGTCAGGAGGAATTGCTATTACATTTAGGGCATTATACTATCTCTGGCTTAACTTTGGGGCAATGTTGGTGATCTACTGTAGATTAGGGAATGTACCATGCAGCATAAAGGTATATGTTAACTGTTTATAATACACATAACACTAAATGAGTGCATGTGATTGTGTGTGTGTGAGAGAAAGAGAACACACTACATTTACCTATAATAAAAATAAGACAACTTCCTGCTTCCTAAAAAAAAAAAAAA
>WMED01004653.1:0-17000 GCA_019650415.1 Pipa parva
GCGACTGTGCGTTCTGCGATGAAGAGAGATCTCATTGCGACTGTGCGTTCTGCGATGAAGCGAGATTTACGAGCCTGCATGGGCTGTATTTTGGGACGGCACCAGTTAAAGAAACGGCTACAACCTAAGCATGAAAATAAAAACACTGGCATTGGCAGCTTTTCCACACCACAGTTGTAAAAAAAAAAAAAAAAAAAAGTTATCTTTGAATGTAAATTCTAGAATTGTATTGATTTCTGTCAGTTTTATTTTTACTAACAGCAGCCATGGTGTTAACCCAGCCTCACCCAGTGCCATTGTTTTCTGTAGTGCTTTTCATAATGTATATGCAAGAGGTGTGCCCAGAAGCCCAATGTTTAAAGCTAAACAGATAAATATCTTGTTTTCTAAACACAATTTGGAATGTTTGGAGGTGCAGGTGTTACACTGTACAGTAATTATATTTTACTATTATTTTAGTGTTACTGTGTGATTAACTCAAGATGCATCTACAAGTTACTGTTGTAGTGTAACAAACTCTTCCTTCATGGAGGATTTTATTATTTAGGGACTTTTGTTTCATACTAGTGATGTCACGTCTTCCCTGCAATTCAACAAATCTTGCCACATGTATTGTCACATAACGAGCAAAAAAAATAAAATAAAAAAGCGTGGCCTGTTTTTCTGGGATGCCCTTAATAAAATAAAGTGTTTGTCATGCCAGTGGTGTGTGAGGAATCTGTGATCTGTCTCTTATCTTTTAGTTTACCTATCTGGCTTTCTGTTGACTTGTGTCTTATCTTATATGAATTGCAGGACTGCTCTGTGTAAACTCCTGTCCCAGCACCAGTGCTACTCTGTAAATCTATAACTAGAGTAGCCTTGGCACACAAAGGCCTTTGTTGCTCTGTGTTCAAAGATTAAGCTGGAGCCCGGGGTCCCTGCAGCTAGTTACACATTGATATCTCCTGGAATGTATCTGCAAGCATGAGAGAGGGTGGAGGGGCTTTACCCCTATTCTTTATTCCCTACTAATTCCCAGAGTCTGGGATGGTGTCACAGCCATGATATGCAACAGAGTACATTATTAGTAGCGCTAAACACTTGCAAGGAACGCATACCATTTTGTTGCTACTGACAGATACTACATAGCAACAGTGTTGGAGGGAAAAAAAGAAAATATCATCTTGAGATTTGTATTGACGTGACTGTTGCGTATTTTTAAGCTGAATTTGTGATTCCACTAAAAACCAATGTTTATTTTATAATGTGCCTTCTGGGGGTGTAGCTTTTGTTTCTGTATGTTATAGTGGCCCCTGGTTAAAAGTTAGAATGACAGAAAGGGGGTTATTCACTAAAGTCCAAATTGTTGCATATAGGTGCGAATTTGCCAGATGAAGACAGTCGCAATTGGCTGCTACTGTCGCAGTCTCGCCTTTATAATGAGAATATTGTTGCAGTCGTGTCTTTATAATGAAAATATTCTTGCATTTGCAACTTTATTATGGGAAAATTGTCGCAATCTTAACTTTAAAAAATTGTTGCGACTTTACAATGGGGAAATTGTAGTGGATTTGCTATGGGAATCCGCTGTGTCAGAATTTGACAGTCGAATTCGCACCTTAGTGAATAACCCCCAAAATGTTTGTCACTTCAGATGAGCATTGTGTTTATAGGAAAGTCAATGTTATATATAATTATGATTTCACTATTGCAGTTTTGAGATCTTAACAATTTAAATATTGTGACTTTTATTTAGCAGGTCTCTACCATGAGACATTACTTTTTAATAAGCAAGAGAATACTTTCATGAGTTTGAAAGTATTGAAAATATTTCACTTTAGATTGTAAGCTCTATGGGGCAGGGACCTCCATCCTCTTGTGTCAATCACAACCCGGCACTTAAAGTGATTTTACACTTGTAAGTTGCTCACTTCTAATGTGTAATGCACTTTTCTCCCATGTCTGTATTATATTTGTATTGCTGAATTGTACAGCACGGCGTAAATTTGTGGTGCTTCATAAATAAAACTATACTTACATATTTTCATGAGTTTTCTGTAGGATTTGAAATCTTTCCTATGTGATCTGAATTTAACATTTATTTTCTCCACTATTCCCCTTGCAGATCTCCCCCACACTGTTACCAGACACCTGGCCACCATGCACACAATTGTAAGATTTTTGTTGGGATTGTTATGTCTTGCTACATTCACCTCATGCAGATCAGCATTATCAGAAGAAAAGATGGATTGGAAAGGTAAATGGTTTTGATTGGACACATTTTTTATTGTTTATAAAATTTCTGCTCCATTTATTAGTTAATGATTTGAATGAAATAATGTGATGTATCCAGGTTGTATGTTCATTCTGATTCCTTTGGGTTGTAAGACTTGGCACCATCCTGCTCTACTGTCTAATATGAGAGAGAACTGTACTGACACCTTGTTCATGCCTGCTGTTTTAATATACCATCCCATTTACCAGAAATATGGTAGGATGTGACCAATAAAATATAATGATATAGTCAATAGTGGTACAAACAGAAAAGGGTTAATAAATCTATATGGGGACAAAAGGAGAAGACAGAACCTTTAAATCATGCACACACTAACTTTATTTAACAGTAAGGAGTGGGTAAAAAAAAACTATTAAACACAGAGGGGGTTATTCACTAAAGTCCAAATTGTTGTGTATACGTGCAAATTTGCCAGATAAAGACGGTCACAATAGGCTGCTACCGTCACAGTCGCGTCCTTATAATGAGAATATTTTCACAGTCGTGACTGTATTAAGGGAAAATTGTCGCAATCTTAACTTTACAAAATTGTCGCGACTTTGCAATGGGGAAATTGTCGTGGAATTGCTATGGGAATCCGCTGTTTGAGAAATCGACAGCCGAATTCACACCTTCATGAATAACCGAATAACCCCCATAATGTCCAAAAAATCCAGACATATAATCCTACAGGGGAAATTCAAATACAGACACTAGGTAAAGATGGTAGGTATATACAGCTATGTTAAATAATACTCCCAACAATATAAAAATAAGTATCAAAGTAGTAAAAGAGTATGTATTAATAAATAAAGAAGTTGGAAATAGAAATTTAAAGTGCAATGATTTCTAGTGTCCGGAATAAAGTAACAGAGTACTGGTCAGAAAGTCAAGTCATGCTGGACAGTAGATGTTAAATGCAGGTCTGTGAAAGTAGACTTCTGGAGCCAGTAATAAATAAAGGTTGCCCTGGAGAGAGATGCCAGATGCGTTTCGCCCAATCAGGCAGACGAGCTTCCTCTGGCAGCAGGGGCATCATGACGGTAGTGCTAATTTATACAGTAAAGGGTTCTGCCTCCAACTTTTGTCCTCATACTACCCCATTTACATTATCTTTATGCTGACTGTTCTATTTCCCTTTGATTCACTCTATGGACAGTCAGTTGTATGGCAGGAAAGATGTATGTTCTATAAGAATTGACTGGAACACAAAGTAACTCAGTAGGTATCCTAGCATTGGGACACTGTCATAAATAGATACAGATTGACTAGCTTAATACACCATTTAAAAACTATGTATATGAGAAGTTCATAATCAGTTAGTTAAGGAGCCATAATCAGCCATATTATTAAGGGATATTGTTAGGTGAAAATTTTAAAACCAATAAAACCAGCCCTAAAAAAAAATGCTCTGTGTAATGCCCACCCTAAATTATACAACAAGAGTTTCACTTAAGACCAGCTCCAGTTTTTTTTTGTGACTTTGTAAACACGTAAACAAAACTGTTATAAGATCTTCAGCATATATACTCCACGTATGTAAAGTCTGGGGTTTTCTGGATGAATCTAGTTACCATGCTCTTTGTGTGATAGGATTTCTGAATTGGTCACAGGATCCCTCAAGGAGAGAGTGTAAAACGGATCATTTAAGTAGAAGTTTAGATATGAAATATATTAAAACTGTGAAACTACAGAGACGAAAACACTAGTGGTTGTGTGTAACATATTAAATTGTACTTGAGATGCATCATTCTATGGAAATAGTGATGCATTAGGTAAATGCCATTTGCAGCCATGAAGCTACACTTTTGCAACTACTACGTGTAACAATTGTCAACAGCCACAATGAATATGTGCATCTGTGTGCTAGTGATCTATATGACTGTTTCCTGGGGGAGCTGTAGTGATCAGTATAGTTCGGGCGACATGTAAACTTGAAACAAATCTTACCTTGGGTGGTATTGGGGAATGAAGGTGGAATTGTTACATTGTAGCTGTAGATGTCCAGAGCTTTGACAGGGGTCAAAGGTTGATGTGCAGGTCAAACCACAAGTGCAGAAAGGCATTAGTGAGTGACTAAGGTATTAAAAAAAAAAAAAAAAAAAAAATCATCACTCTGAAGTGTATTGTCTATATGTCAAAAATAAGAAAACAATGAATTTCAGCTTTTGGTTAAATAAATATTGTGAAAAAGGCAATATTTTACATTCTCACACCTTAAAACCCCATTGAAATTAAAAAGTTTCTTGCTGATGGTGCATATTGTAGTAAGCCTTGTGTACAGTAATTACAGTTTTCGGTGTGGTTAGAATAGGATGTATACAATACCAAAGGGAGCGAGGGTGTACATAACAGTGCCAAGGTAAGGCATAGCACAGCTTACTCAACCCCAAATTTCTTAAAGGGATATTATAAACAGATAGGATAATACAGCTATGGATGGATATAAAATGAGAAAGGGTTAGTTTAAAAAAAGAAAATTTAGGGGCATCATATCTCTAAGCGGGAGCTTACCATGTGCTGAGTATCATTTGACTGAAATTGCTTTAGCTCCTGATTAATTGAATCTTAAATTCATATTGCGGAGAGTCGCTGTATTTATTTAAAGGGTCTGTACTTTTTATGGCGGTGAAAGAACACTGCCTATTTTACTTTCTCCTACGTTGACTAAGAAATGTGATTAATAGCCTGTATAATTTATAGTGATTCCATCTTGTTTTCTGACAGAAGCACTAACGTCCCAATCTGAGCTTGAAGAACATCTCCTGCTAGACCCGGGAAATGCCCTGCGATTGTTCTGTGATACCAACCACAGCAGCACCATTAACTGGTACCGTGAGCAGGAGCGCTTGTTGCCTGGAGGGAAGATTCGTATGGTAGGAACTGTGCTGGAGGTTTCTGATGTGACGTACGAAGATTCTGGACTCTATATCTGTGTGGTCAGAGGAACTGGCAAAATCCTTAGAAGATTCTCTATATCTGTTGTTGGTGGGTTAACTGAACACTATGAGGAAACTTTTACTCCTGGAATTCTGCGTAATATCTCTTATAGATATTTTTAATTTTATGTTCATGGTTTTAGTCTCAAACCTTTTCATTGCTATAAAGCCTCCAAGGCATTTTAGAGCTGTGTAATTATACAATGTTTTTAATACTAATAGTAGGCTCCAGAATACAAACCTTTGTACATTTACTATATTGATCATTTGGCAGATTCATTGGCATCTGGAGATGAAGAAGACGATGAGGACGGCCGTAGGGAAGATTCGCAAGCCGATAATGAAGAGCCTGTGTACTTCTATGAAGGTGAGAGAGGGATTCTCTCTATCCATTGGTAATTAGTTGTTTTAATGGTTTTCAGTCCACTCCTATTAAGACCATAAAAAGCTACAATTTAGGCAATGGACGGTCCTGATCTGCAGTTCTCTACATGCCAAATACCAGACTGTCTCTTATGTCTTTTAAAAGATGAATACTTGCCTCTCCTATATGCCCTGGAGTGGAGAGCCAAAATGTCTTAAACTGAAGAACAAGTCCAAACCCCTTTCAAAGCCTAAGCAGTCTTTATCAAATCTTATTGTCATATTATACATGATGTTAGTGTAACGAGCTCAATAAAAATGTATACACATCTGGTGCATTTAGGAGCTATATAGGGAAAGAAAGCATTCATTTAAAACATCTCCAAAAACTCAGTCAGTTTCTACACATTTAGCTGTCATTCTATTTAAATACATTTTTAGAGTTGCTAAAGGCTTGTATGTCAAGAGGGTGATTATTAAAGGGGGGGAGCGGTGTTCATACACATACTGGAGCATGTCTTTTCCGCAGAGATGCCTCCTGGTTTGTGTTAAAGCCCATCTTTTCTTCAATCCCAGCTCTACAATCCCCTTCATTTCCTGCTTTCTCTTCAGCATTGCAGATGGAGCAAGCGCAGAAGCAGTATTCCATTATTAAACATCTGATAACTTTATCTTCCCTTTTTAGCTCCATACTGGACCCTTCCTCACCGTATGGATAAAAAGCTCCATGCTGTGCCTGCTGGCAATACAGTCAAGTTCCGTTGCCCAGCTGCAGGGAGTCCAGTTCCTAGCATCCGCTGGCTGAAAAATGGCAGAGAGTTTCGAGGAGAGCACAGATTTGGAGGCATCCAGGTATATTACTGTTACTTTGTCTAGTCCAGTAATGTCAGGTTACCTTATACTGAGATATGAAGCCCAGATTTAAACCTAGAGGACAAGTTTGTTTACATCTATACAGAACCTCATTCGATATTTATTATGACCTTTTTTTATTATGCTAAATAAAAGGGGTACACGTCTTCATATCTCAGGTATTTCTTGTGTAATTTTATTTGTTTTTACCTCTGGTTTCCACAGCTGCGACACCAACACTGGAGTCTGGTTATGGAGAGTGTAGTTCCATCCGACCGTGGCAACTACACCTGTGTGGTGGAGAACAAAATGGGCAGCATTACCTATACCTACTTTCTGGATGTCCTTGGTGAGTCTGGCACTTTTATTCTTCTTATTTTTTCTATAGTGGTAATCAGTAAACGCTTGCCTTTTTTTGCAGAGCAAAATATTCCAACCTTACAATGATAAGGCTTTTTATACTCCTGTGACGCAGATAATTTATCTTGAACCACAAAGACCTTCTAAAATGGTTATTCTACCATTTTTACATGGGTTTGAATGTTGCCGGGAGGCCAAGGACATGGGCTTGTTGTATACTTATTACTTAGACTCCTATAGGGGCGAAATGTATTAAAGTTTTTCCCAAATTTATTGTGAGGGAGCTTGCGTTGTTCTTTGATTTTGATTTTTTGATGGGTAGGTAACCATACTTTACATTAGTAGTATGACTGACTACCTTTTTATTGAAAAACTTGTGCGTTAATATTGCAGGAACAACGCAAAATCTTACGCGATGAACTCAGACTTTAATAGTCTGTTAGGGCTTGGATAGTATGTCTAAGGACCAGTAGTAATACTGGGAAAAGAGGGAATCCAATTTATTCCTAACCAGTGCCTGTAAAAGTGCATTGTATTTTATTAATTCATTTATTTATATAGCGCTGATGTATTATTACACAGCACAGAGATTCATAATTCACTTCAGTCCCTGCCCTGTGGAGTTTACAATCTAATTTCCCTGTTCAGTCGCACACACAACCTTTGTAGCATGTTTTTAGATTGTCTGATGCTGTTGAAGTCCATTGTTTTCTATGAAGCTTTAGATAATACAGATTCTATGTACCACAGAAAACGTAAGAAAATTATAAGTAGATGTATTTTTAAAAATAAAATATCATGCTTTCTAAAAATCTTTAAACTCAGATTAGATATATGATGAGTATAAACTCATTTTTACTGTGCCTTTTTATGATGGCCTGCATCCTCAAACACTGGAGAAGCAGAGACTAGTATGTAAAAACTGGGACTGGTGGCGTCCGGAAAAAATGTTATGATCTCTCTTTAGTAAGTTCTTTTTGAGACTTCAAAGACCCTACGATACTGTAAGGCCATAAATCTAATGAGGGTCATTATGTGCTTTGCAGTCTGATCTGTTATTAGCCAGCCAAACTCTTGTCTGTAAATGACAATTACTCCACGAGATCATGTTTGTCTGCACAGAGTAGCCCTTTAATGCATGTTTGTCACTTTTATGTTCTCTTGCTGTTGGGTTATTAAAGGGATACTTTAATAATAATTTTCTCAATTTCAGTTTAATTTGTTAGGTACCAAAAAGCATCAGACTGTTCTTGGGTTAATAAAAATGTGCAGTTTATTATAAAAAAAAAAAAAAAATCTTGATTCCCTAAACTATCCTATATTGTTATAATCCTCCCTATTTACTATTTATACTCCTTAAGTCTGGTGGTTTATATAAACCTAAATATTTTAAGCTGCATTTTTATTTATTTATTTAAATTTTCGTTTGGTTAAGTCTACAAAGAGTCCCCCAGATTGCACGATAAATCAGTGATTCAGATAGCTCTAGGATCTATGGGACTAGTCTCTTTTGGAAAGAAATATAGCCTGTATCTATCTTAGGCCAGGATCACACTGGCGTATTTAAGCACTGTGCTTGGGGAAAAAAAAAACGCACTCTGTGAATTCCTATGGCGCTTACCTTGTCCGGCCACACTAGCGCTAAACGTGACCGCGTGAGAATGCTTGCTGCTGCACATTCGACAGGCATACGCACAGCATTGCAAGTATGGTAGCTATCATATCTGTCATTAAATGAGACATATTCTCATCACCTTTGCTCTAGAATTATTCAGAAACAGTGACTGCATATACAGACTACATCAAAATCCATTAGCTATAAAATTCCATTACTTCTCCCTGGTTTGTTTTCCAAAGCCCTGCCCTTACAGAATTGCTTCTCTTGAATATTTAATGCAACAAGTGTACATATGCATGACATAAGCACAATAGGCTCATTTGTTCATTGTAGAGGTGTGCGCTGGTGCTTTAACCAAGGTTATTTGGGGCAATACCAATTTTCATTTGCACTTTTTAACTGTAGAAAGAGAGGTGGATGACTTAATCCCTTCCCAAACATAAACTTATCCTTACCTATGACTGATAGCAACAGTCAGCTCAGAGTTTCTCATCTCTTCTTGCATTAAGTTGCTGAGGGATCTGGGTCAGGAAGGAGTTTTCTCCCTAATATGAGAATAATTGGCTCTTGCCTCATGGGTTTTTTTTCCTTCCTCTGGATTAACATTGCAGGAAAATAGGCTGAAATGGATGGACTTCTGTCTTTTTTTCAGCCCTATAAACTGTTACTATGTTATGTTTGTCTAGTGTGGGAACTAATTTTTCTTGCTTTCTTTTAAACCTGCAGAGCGTTCTTCTCACCGGCCTATCCTGCAGGCAGGCCTTCCGGCAAACACCACGGCACGGCTGGGCAGTGATGTGGAGTTCTATTGCAAGGTGTACAGTGATGCACAGCCTCACATCCAGTGGCTCAAACACATTGAAGTAAATGGAAGCCGATTTGGCCCTGATGATTTCCCATATGTACAGGTGCTGAAGGTAAGAAATGCAAGGACATAGCTTCTGCCCTACCAAAGCTACTAGTAAAATGTGGACAGGATGATAGTGCTTGAATGGATGTGTTCCACCTCCTTTTTTCCACAACTCGTGTCATTTCTTTTTGCCTCTTTTCCCATTGCAGACAGCTGACATAAACACTTCCGAGGTGGAGGTGCTTCACTTGCGGAATATCTCGATGGAAGATGCAGGGGAATATACTTGTCTAGCAGGCAATTCCATTGGACTTTCCCATCAGTCTGCTTGGCTTACTGTGCTACCAAGTGAGTTTAACTCTATTCAACATTAAAAGAGGAAATTACTTTGTCTGCCTGTTTAATTATTGTTGTTGATATTATTAGAGACAACCTGACACTGTCACTTACTAAACGTCATTTTATTCAATACTGAGAAGGATCAGCTAATAGATAGATAGAACCAGCTCTGGGAATTAAAAAGACCTTGCAACATTTGACAAGGCAGCGAGCACTAGTGTGTTTAGCCTGTAACATTGTGTATTGGCGGTATAAGGAGACATGACTCTTACTATGGAATGAAGCTTTTGTAAAGCTTTGCTAAAGGATATGTTTATATGGATTTGTAGGAACAGATGGGACTAGGTGAAAGAGCAGGAGAGAGAACCATAAAGGAGGTCGAGGTCACAGCTGTAAACCTGACTCATGTCTCCCATTTCCTTCCCCCACAGATGAAGATTTCCTTCAGCAGATTGAGCCAATAGAGTCAAAATATATGGACATAATTATATACACCTCTGGATTCCTAGCTGTAGCTATGGCCATCGTCATTGTGGTTCTGTGCCGCATGCAGACCTCCCACAGCAAACAGACTCTGCAGCCTCCGACTGTCCATAAACTAGCCAAGTTTCCCCTCATACGACAGGTCAGTAATGTTTGTTCCATATTGCTGGTTCACGTATATGTGAACTATTTTTAAATTTTTTTTCTAAATTAATACTTCAATGTTTTTGGATTTCCTTTAATATACTGTAGTAATAGGAGTAATTGGATGGTAGGGTTAAATATAGGTAGCGTGATATGATTTTTATCTATAATATACTGTAGTAATAACAGGAGTAATTGGATGGTAGGGTTAAATAAAGGTAGCGTGATATGATTTTTATCTATAATATACTGTAGTAATAATAGGAGTAATTGGATGGTAAGGTTAAATATAGGTAGCGTGATATGATTTTTATCTATAATATACTGTAGTAATAATAGGAGTAATTGGATGGTAGGGTTAAATATAGGTAGCGTGATATGATTTTTATCTATAAAGGGGAAATAAAGACTTGTTAGTCAATGGAAGGATAATTTTTTTAGGGTGTAGAGGGTAACTATATCTAAGTGTTTTGTTGTAGTGCATTGTAATTTCATTTTGAAATCCAATTTTAAGAAAACCAATTATCTTTGATTTTAGTTCTCTTTGGAGTCAAGTTCATCAGGAAAGTCCAGTGCTCCACTGATACGTATAACCCGCTTGTCCTCCAGTTGCGCCCCTATGTTACCTGGTGTCATGGAGGTAGAGTTGCCTCTGGATACTAAATGGGAGTTTCCAAGAGACCGGTTAGTCCTTTACCTAACATTTGTAAAGTGTGTTTTTTTTGTGTTGAGCAGGATGTCGAGTAATTCCCCTTCTTTCTTTGATTCCACATAAAGGCTTGTTCTGGGGAAGCCTCTTGGAGAGGGCTGCTTTGGCCAGGTGGTGAGAGCAGATGCATATGGGATTGACAAAGACAGACCTGAAAAACCAATTACTGTTGCAGTAAAGATGCTCAAAGGTGAATATATGTCTGTCAGTTCATATTTACTGATGATAAACATACGTTTACTTTTTCTGCCTGATAACCACAATAATCTGACTCTTCTCCAGATAATGGCACAGACAAAGACTTGTCTGATCTTATTTCTGAAATGGAGCTGATGAAAGTCATTGGAAAACACAAAAACA
The DNA here is from genome assembly GCA_019650415.1 of Pipa parva. Taxonomy (NCBI): domain Eukaryota; kingdom Metazoa; phylum Chordata; class Amphibia; order Anura; family Pipidae; genus Pipa; species Pipa parva. The sequence continues at coordinate 11,275 of WMED01004653.1, forward strand.
TAATAAACCTGCTTGGTGTCTGCACACAGGAGGGTAAGTAAACTACCAGGGCAATGGTTTAACCCTGGTACATAGACTGTGGTATGTAAGATTTGGGAAAATGTTTACTGTAATAAAACCTACCTGTCTCTTCCCTAGGTCCACTGTTTGTTATAGTTGAATATGCTTCTAAGGGAAACTTACGTGAGTTTCTACGTGCCCGACGCCCTCCCACACCAGAAGATGCCTTTGATGTTACTAAAGTGCCAGAGGAACTTTTATCTTTTAAGGATCTGGTGTCTTGTGCTTACCAGGTTGCTCGGGGTATGGAATACCTAGAATCTAAGCGGGTAAGTAAATGATGCAATAACTTGTATTATTACTTCTGCTTATACCTACTGCTGTCTGTAGAGCTGTGTTTACAAGCAGAGGTTTGGTATAATATACAAAAGGCTTGATTCTAATAATAAGACTATGTTCTTCCTTTTAGTGTATACACAGAGATCTGGCAGCCAGGAATGTTCTTGTGGCTGAAGATAATGTGATGAAAATTGCAGATTTTGGCTTGGCTCGTGGCGTTCATGATATTGACTATTACAAGAAAACCAGTAATGTGAGTTTATACTTTGAATACAACTTGTAATATAGGCAGGAAAACCGATGTAATTTGTCTAGCCCAGTGCTTGGTTCTTGTATGCTGTCCGTAGCAGTAGTGTCATTCATGCTATTGCTTTATATTTTTTCCACTCTTGTTTCTTTACTATAAAATACACTTGCAGATTTATTGCGGTTGCATCGGTCATTCCCAAGCTTCATTATACAGTCCTGTGTTAGAGCAGATTTGCTACTAGCACAGTGCAATTTTAGCTGCATGAAAGGCTGTGGTTAATCTCAGCTGTGACTGTGTGGGCACTGTGCATTAGGGTTTATTGTTGTGCTAATCTTTAAATAGGCCAAGGTTATTTTTTTTCTTAGGTAGTCATTCTTTAATGTATCGCATCAGCCAACATTCGCCAGGAATGGTGAACGAACCTTCCTTACTTGTTTCCCAAGGTACTTCCGTCAATGTACCAAGCGAAATCCCTAATTAGAAAGGTAGGGAAAACAGCAGAAAATGGTAGTGTCCTTTCAAGTGAATTTATTGACGTTCCTGCATTACATGTTTCGGGCCAAAGCCCTTTATCACATCACTTTATATGTAATGCAGCGCGTCAATAAATTCGCTTGAAAGGAGACTACCATTTCCTGCTGTTTTTCCTTAATTTTCTAATTAAGAAATCCACAATGTATGTATTATTTACAAATGCTACTGTAGAGATTGCTAATTGTTCAGATAGCCTCTCAGTATGTAGTCTGATACAAAGGAGGTTCATTATAAAGTAGCACAGCCATTCATTCCAATGCTAGATTTAATAACTTGCACCTTCTTTTCTCATTACACCATTTCATACACAAGTGTTATCTCATATATGTTTTCACACAGGGTCGGCTACCTGTGAAGTGGATGGCTCCAGAAGCTTTATTTGACAGAGTTTACACACACCAGAGTGACATGTAAGTGCTCAGCAATGTATTTCTTTATTTACAGACAGGCAAGCAACATATTGATTTATTATATTTGATTCTATAAAATAAATTGCAATAGGCCAGCTTTAAAAGTTAAAGTATCGTGTACACGATAATGGTTGGATGAAGAAAAGTATATAACTAATGTAAACCAGTCAGCTTACCCTGGTGTAATACAGCTGTTATCGTAGGATGCTGATGTTATCAGAAGCGCATGCTTTTTATTACTTTATTCTGACATTGTATTTTGTTTGTGCAGTTGGTCCTTTGGAGTATTGACTTGGGAAATCTTTACCCTGGGAGGGTCTCCATATCCTGGTATTCCAGTAGAGGAACTGTTTAAACTTTTACGGGAAGGTCATCGAATGGACAAGCCGTCAAACTGTACACATGAATTGTAAGAAAATGAATTGTTTGTTTTCTATTTCTCTGCATTATGGTTGATTTATTTGTTTCTATTGATGGACTTATCACCGTGCTGTTTTGTAGGTATATGTTGATGAGAGAGTGCTGGCATGCAGTCCCATCTCAGAGACCTACATTCAAACAACTAGTAGAACAACTAGACAGGATCCTTACAGCTGTTTCTGAAGAGGTGAGATTGTTCTTCACAGATTCGGTAAATCGGGATCAAGCGTTCGAAGGGTCTGAGGAGTGCTTATGCAATCACGCAGGCAAATTGATTTGCAACTGGACCAGTATTTTGGAAATACTTCTGAAGGGTTTAAAAGTGTTTGCCCTGTAATTGGTCATTCTTCTATGCAATGTTGCCTTTTCTCCCATGTAATGCCGCTTATACAGTCACCCCATCCCACAGTATTTAATTATACCCGCACTTAATTATTTTACAAACTTCTACTGAAGAAAAGGATCAAGGGCTCCTTCATGTATTTAGCTTTTGAATTATAGTTGTGTAGTCTGCTTCCTTATGATCCAGCTTCTTATTACACGTTCAGATCGTTTTGTTCCGGACAATGGTTTTATAACAAAACAAACCTAATCTATGCACATTTCAACTGCACTGACCTTTCCTCTTCTCCCTTTGCAGTATTTGGACCTTTCTATGCCATTTGAACAGTATTCTCCTTCCTGTGAAGATTCTGCAAGCACCTGCTCTTCTTCAGATGACTCTGTCTTTGCCCACGATCCTGTGCCGCCATCTTCTCCCTATGTCTTCAGTTACCATAATGTTCGCACTCACCTGGGAACTTGAAATACAAAGTAGGACGTGTACCTAGTATGAAGGATATGAACACTGTAAAATGAAGTATTCTATCCTAATAGAATACTCAGGAGTAAGGAACCTTATTTATCAAGGACACCAGTATTCTAGACTGGAGAATTGGTGTGCTGGCAGGAAAAAATACCATTGGAAGCCAGTTACAAACCACTGGTATAGAATATATGAAGCACTGAAAGCCAAAGCCACTCTAAGCTATGACAACATGCCATCTCCTTGTTTTGGAATAAAAAAAACTAGATTTGGCAGAACTTTTACTTCCCAGCCCTGAGGGAGGGGCTAACGTAGCACTGTTATCCCTCTGCCCTTCAGTGGCACAAGAACTTGTAAGAAATGGAGAGAACGTTCACAGTGAAGATTTTTTGCAGTTGTGCCCCCAGTATCGAAGTGCCTGTAGTGTGTCCTTTATTTTTTTTGTAGATATGTTTAAAAGAAAAATCTATTTATGGACTTTTTATTTGAAGCACACAATAGGTCATTTGAAACATTGTTTTCTTTATGTTTAAAGAATTGTTTTTTTAACTCTGAATTTGTGAATCATCTACCAGAAACGTAATTTATACAGATGCTACAAATTTGGAAGAACCTTTGGAACAGTGAATGGGCCATAAATGCTTTTATACATTATAGATATATTTAATGCAGAGAAAATGTTCTTTTTTGCAGTTTTATCAAAAGTTTCATATTTCATTTGATTTATTTTATATATTGTAAAAAAAAAAGTTACTTTTAATATAAATGCTTAAATTATATCAAATATTCTTTATATCTTGTAATATGTTTGTTTCTGTTTTTGTTTGTTTTTAAATGTATTTGGCTGTACTTTTGGTCAAACACACACATTTATATTTACTGTCTGGATATGGAACATTATTAAATGCACAGTCTAATACTAAATGTAACCTCAACCAATGGGAAGACATTGTAGATTCAGGGCAGTCCACAGGGTATCGGTGCTAATCTCAGCAATAACTATAGTAGTCTGATTTTATGAGTGCAGTTTCTAGTTAAAGGGATTTCTAAGGCTGGGTTCACACAAGCATATGAGCGTATTTTTCTATGGTAATGGCCAGCGACAGTGTGAATGTTCCCTCGGCGTTCACATTACTTCCTGTGTGTCACATTATGGGTGCGGTTCAAATACACCGGCTAAAATGCGACACACAGGAAGTAATGTGAATGCCGAGGGAGCATTCACACTGTCGCTGACAAGTTCCATAAAAAAAAACGCTCAATGTAATTTTTTTTTTTTTCTTCACACGAGTGTATGATACGCTGCAGATCATATGCTCATGTGAATCCAGCCTTAGAAAACCACTATGTACAACATACTAAATATGAAATTTGAAGGTGGATAAATTCCTTTAACTAGAAACTGCACTCATAAAACCCAGCCTATAACAGTTTGCAACTGGTCTTCATTTTTTGTTATATTTTTTTTTCTTGAAGAAGTTTGAATCATTTACATTTTTTTGTTTGTTTGTTTTTTTACATCGGTGGTCTTTCAGTTCCTATGGGTCGAGTAACATAGCAACCAGCTGCTGAGTTAAAAGTGCAGTACTGCCAAAAATGGCTCAAATACATGAACTTGTATATTCAATTTATGCTTTTAAAAAATTGTAAATTGTCTATAAAGTATGATATTATATATTTAAAAATTGGGGTTTTGGGCACACTTCCTGAATATGCATTATCGGAAGCATCGGAGAAAGCAGTGGGACTGGGTGAGGTCTGTTTAACAACATCACTGCTGTCAGTAAAGATAAAAAAACAGAAAGCAATATAATGTATGAAATCCCCCTTAGAGATAGAAATTTTACAACTGCTGTATTTAAATAACAGTGTTACCTATGTAAATAGGAATTTTTACATTTATTTTGGGTCCAGACCGCTGGTCTTTCCGACTATAATACATTTCACCCAGAGACTAATCGTACAAAACCCAAGTGGAAAGCCTAGTAATGCAAAATAATTACAAAAATGTAAACCTTAAATGAAAACCAAAGAGATGAAGCAAAACAAGATCATTTGTTGTTGTAGGCATTTTTTTTTAATTATTTGAAGTACAGCTACAAATGGTTTTAGAATACTGATATTTCTATCATACTGAAAATAGTGAATAATTTTACCTTTAATCCTTCAATTATACTGATTAGGCCAATTGGGGCACAGTTTATGTTTAACCCTTGTGTGAGATTTTGCATTAAACACTGATGTGGAATTTGCCAAATCTTAAATTACCTAGCGCAGGGGTCGGCAAAGTGCGGCTCTACCCGCCTTGTTGTGGCTCGGACCACAAATCCAAAGCCCCGCCCATGACCTCAGACTGCTCTTCTCATTGGCCGTCGTCAGGTCATGTGGTCAGGAGAGTGCACTCCTCCTCCTTTGTGGCTCACCAAAAATTGGCTCCCTCCTCATTTAAGTTTGCTGACCCCTGACCAAGCGTAATAATACTAAAACAAATAAAATGTTGTAGACTGAAATAAATTAGATCACTGTATAAGGAGCCTTCTCTATGTTGGGGAGTTACATGATCCATTTAGAACTTGTCATTCTAATTGTTGCTTTAGAAATTCAGGTATAAACTATTGTTTGGGGGGGAGGGAAGACTAGATTGGGAACCTAAGAGGATATAGTGTTCATTACTGATCTTATGTTTTAATTGTTTTGCTTTGGTGGGGAGGGGGGTTAGTGAAGGAGACTGACTGATCTTAGCCTTCTTTTCACTAGGCGGATGGGTGGGGGGGTATACATTGGGTTACTCATTGATCTTTTAGTTAGTAGAGGAAAGGCAGGAATGTCATTGTATTTTGTAGATAGAGCTCTATCCAGTTTAATATGATTGTGAAAATGTTCTATATTCCCAGACTTATATACTACATTTCATTATGACTGCCATATAACATTTTATCCACCATTTCAATTACAAAGGACGCTTTTC
>WMED01004654.1:0-20448 GCA_019650415.1 Pipa parva
TTTAGTATGGCCTCTAAATGGAAATAATTGCTCGTCGACGGTGATACATTCATATGGCTTATAGGCTCTCTCCAGATTTCTGTTCAGCATTGTCCATATGTCCTGTATTGGTGCAGCTTTATCTGTTTGAACACGTTCTGCACGTGTATTTTCGTTGTCAAATCTGATAAATCTGAGTATCATTTTGAAGCAGTCACGAGACATGGCTGCACGTATAAGAGGCAGAGCATCAACATTCCACATTTCCTACAGATTCTCTTTGTTGGCTCTGTGCACACCAGCAGCAATCATTACATCTGGGAAGAACAGCAAATTTGTAGCTGAATGAACTTTAGTTTCTGAAACCAAGTAAAGGAGAAAGTCTTCCCACAGTGGATTTATATGAAGGTACAATCGTACCTCCGCAGCCTGTTAATGTTGTAAAACTATGCAGCCTGACAAAGGTTTAAAAAAATTAGCGACTTTGAAGCGGCCCGTGACACGCGTATCGCAAATTTATATAACCCCTAGGCCAATAAAGGTTGGACATCTTTGCTCTATACCAGTGCTTCTTAAATAGTGGAGCACGCCCCCCAGGGGGGCGCGAGGCTCCGTAAAGGGGGGCTCGTTTGACCTCAGCAAATACTTTCATATTGGATTTCTAGATTGGTTCATCCGACTCACTCGCAAGCAGCGTCCCACACGGCTTTGGTTGCCTAGCAACTCTACGGCTGGAGAGAGGGAGCAGCACAGCGACCCGATTAGATTAGACATGATTCTCTATCCTGATTGGCCAAACCCGCCCCGTGTGACTTTTAGACCCAGGAATCGGTCCTCTGTACAGAAAAACGCTTAAAACAAAGGAGTTGAAGACACATAAAAGGGGACACCGTCGATTCAGCCAAACAATTTTATAGACCAATGATACTATTTACAGTCGCACGGGGGGGTGCAAAATGTTTTCTTCTTCCTAGGGGGACATGACAGAAAATAATTGAGAAGCACTGCTCTATACTATGCTAGCAGCAGACTATACAGCAGTCACATGGTGTCCCACACTATAATACAATGGGAAGGAGACCGTGTATAGTAGTGTCATTTTAAACTTCTTATCTCAATGCAGGTTAGTCTTTGGTACAGTGGCTGAATAGGCCAGCTATTTAATTTCTGTAGGGCTACTGACTAAAGGATATGGAAAGCGTAAAGGTCCGACTTGAGGAAAAAGCAAGAACAGCACTCTTTTGAAGCAAATAAAACTATAATGCTATAATGTACATAGGTTTGTAATATATATATATATATATATATATATACTGTATATATATATATATATATATATATATATTCATTCAATTTATTGCATTTTATATTTACTGCTTAACAGACATTTAAATAATGCACGTATGCAATTAACTGCTTGTGCTGTCATTATGAAGATGATCATTGACTAAAGGTCTGCTTCTCTACCAGGATATAATCCAGATGTATGAGAAGGTGATTGGTTGAATCACAGCAGTGATGTCATAGACACAGTATGGAAACTCCCATTTATATTGGCCAATAAAATATGCAGATGAGTAAGGCAGACTATTTCAATAATTAGTCTTTATATAGTTCACACTAAGCCCTAGATACAAAACCTACTTTATGAAAAGGCTACCTTCAAAGCGGTCTAATGAACCTGAAGAATATTTGGCACTTGCTGCTATATAAAAACACCCCTCCTGATTCTCATGTATATTTGTCTATTTAATATTTCATTACAACCCCATGGTACAGAAACCTTTTGCAACTGCATGCCCCATGGTCATAAAAAATGAAAATGAAGTGTTTAAATATATACATAATATTCCTAATATCCAGTAATATTCTATAACAGACCTGGGCAATGTACGGCCTGGGGGCCACACCTGGCCCTCCAACCATCTCTGACTTGTGAAAAAGAGGGGAGTGGCCAACTGCCAAAGGCGCCAGCAAGCTAGGAACACCACTTATACCTCTAAAACCACCCAAAGCTTTCACATGGCCCCATGAGAAAAATAATTGCCCACCCCTGATCTATAATATGGTTATGCAAAATTTTGCCCCCAGTTTTTGTTGATTGCATATTGACCTTCAATATTGACTTGTAGTGGGTTATTTATAAAAGTTGAAAAGTTTTTTGACTAGTTAACGGTGGAGAAACAGTGTTTATTTTATTGATTTCACCTTTTTACCTATTTAAAAACCAATTTAAAGCTCATTTTTTTCAAGAAATAGTGTTCTCTTGCCTCAGGCTGGTGTAGCTCATCAATCCATCTAGAGTTGGATTATTTTCCATTGAACAAGGATATCAGTATTGATATGAACATAATTAGAATATACTATAAAGTATGCCACTTTCAAACTAATTTGTATCGGTAATGACTTTTTTTTTTGACCCCGTATAAATCAGCGGAAACAAAACGTACAGTGAAATGGAAATTAGTGAAAAATGACAAAATGAATTTAAAAGGTCTAAATTGCCTTTAAAGTGTAAGTAAACCCTACTTATAAAGGTTGCCCCATTAAAGTATTGTAAAGTGAAAAAACCATTGGTAAAATCCTCTCTCACCTTTTCACTCTGCAGCACTTGTTATCCCTCTGTAAAATATTCGTCCTTCCTGTAGAGTATGAGGCCATGCCCCTTCCCCTCTCACATTCTCTGTCTTAAAAACTGACTCCTTCCTAGTCGGAATTCAATGCTGCAGCATTGTAACAGTGAAAGAAAAGTATCAGATTTCTAAGCATGTATTAGCAGAATGAGTAATTGTGTGACCTCATTGGGATTGGGGCTTCTCAGCACTATACAGGAACTGCAAGTACACAGAAATGCAGGGGAGACAGGCTGCAGGATTAAGAGGTGAGATCTGAAAAACAAAATCGTTTTTACTTTTCAATGTTTAAGTTTATGTTTCTACATTATATATACTGTATATATATATATATATATATATATATATATATATATATATATATATATATATATATATATATATATATATATATATATATATATATATATAGTTTGGTCAATAACTTTACTTGCACTTAAAAATGTTTCCCTTGCAGTACATCTGAGGTCACAATAATTTATTTATTTTCTGTTTTATAGCATGGGGGGACCCCGGGTTTGTAGAACAATCCACTGTTATAATAATATGCCAGATCTATCTATCATAGCCTTAGCTGTTTATCTACATATATAACATGTTTATTAGGTGGAAGAAAATATATACTTCTGTTTTGGCTCCTTCAGAAAATATAACTGACCATTACTGTGAACAACTTAATCAGTGATCAGTGACTGGCTAGGAGTCTTCTGCATGAAATTGTACGTGCACTTCTAGAAGTAGCGAGTAAGAGTAAACTGGGAGGTAATTAAGTTTTGACATCCGTGAACTAGCTAACTTCAAAATACAGAGATTGCCTTGTATCTGGAATCTCAGTTAACGTCATTTGGGACCGGTGGCATGTTCTTTATATTCTGTGTCATACCCAGAGTAAACTAAGCAAAAATGTGATATGCACATAAAAGTGCTCACAAGTCTAAATTCCCTCAAGGGAACAATAAAAATGCTTTTTAAGCTAAACACTGTACTTATTTAGCTAAACATTTTTACATGGCCAATAATTTGGCTCTTCTCAAGCAGGACTGGTGGTCTGTTTTTCCTTTGTTTCAATCATATTTTACAATGGAATGTAATTATAGTATTTATGAACCCCCAACCAAGAATATTCTTAAATTATTTAGTGCATATGCAAGCTGTACGTGCAGATTTTTAACACCTGCATTGTTGAACTACAGAGTTAACTAAGCTGGACTATTTTCATTCAGTATTGTATTCTATTGCATGTTCTGTAACATAATGGGGAAACATTTCCACAAAAGCTTTTAGGTAGTTAAGTACATGTTCACACTATGTGCCACTTTCCCCAGATTACAGGGACAGTTCTCCTTTATTTAAATTTCTTCTCCTTTTTTTTTTCCTTTGATTTTAATATCCTTTAATTCTGCAACGGACTTAACTAGTCCTATGAACAAAATCGAACGTTTACAGCTTAATATTTCTATGTATTTATTAATAATAATTACTAAAAAGTCCCACTTTTTTAAATTAACAAAACTGTTAGTTGGGGGTCTCTGTTTTCCACTTAAGTTGATTAGGGATTTCTTGCTCAGATGGTCTTAGTTTTTGTTTCTTTATTATTATTTTCTTGTTTCAATATTGACATTTTTCACCTTCTTCAACCCACCAAAGCCTTATCTTTGAGCAGTCTGCAGTTATGGAGCCTTTCCTACAGCTGTCATAATGCTACCGGCGATAGGACTGGAGTCCGAGAGAGTTTTATTTACAGTGACAGCTTAGGGTGAAAGTTGTTAAACTGAGAGAAATCTCGCATTGTTCTTGCAAGATTTTTCTAGATCAAGTTTTTCGATCTGGATTTTTCACATTTTTCTTGATGGAAAGGTAGCCATACTATACATTAGTAGCATGGCTACCTTTCCATCGAAAATGTTGAAAAATCGGGATTGAAAAACTCGATCTCAAAAGAAATCTTGCGACAACAATGTTCACCCAATTTATTAAACACAGAAAGACTGCTCGGGGTCTTTCTGAGTGTACTGAGTGAAATCTCGCATTGTTCTCGTGGGATTCTTTTTTTTTTTTTCTGAGATCAAGTTTTTTGATTTTTCAAATTTTTTCAATGGAAAGGTAGCCATGCTAGTAATGTAAAGTATGGCTACCTTTCCATCGAAAATTTCGAAAAATCAAGACAAAAAAAAACTCTAACTCGAAAAAAAAAATCTCGCCAGAACAATGCGATATTTCACTCTGTAAACTTGGAAAGACCCTGAGCGGTGCTTAGGCCACATCCTTTCTGCCTGCTGACATGGCGCTGCTCTGAAGGTAGCACTGATAGGCTCAGCATGCTTTAGACATACTCTGTCAGAGGCTTTGCCATAGACACATTGGCAGCACAGACTAGGGAGTCATAAAACCACACAGTGGCCTCACTGTGATTCTTCCTTTCACTGTAGAATAAAGAACTCGGCTGGCTTAGTTTTTTAATGCAGTTAATATATGGCATAGAAGTAATAGGATTAACTCTTTCATGCCCAGCCTTAGTGTTGTGGCAGTACTGGCAATAGCGTTGACACAGGAAGAAGGACTGTCATTGTAGGCTAAGGCTGCTGGAACCTAAAATTAGGGAAGAGAAAAGTGTATTCATAAAGAGTCCATGTTATTTTCCCCATTTCTGAGAAATATCAGCTGATGTTCGTAGTCTTGTGAATAGCATTTGGTACATTTAACTACTTAGAAAAGGTAAGTAGCCTGAAGCTGAATTTCTTGTTTGCGTGCAAAGCAACCAGAAAATATGCATCTTACTGACAAACCTATTTTACTATTGTATAATGAGTTGGAAGGTTATGCTGCTAGGCTTGCTAGCAAAGGATGATGGAAGTTGTAGTTTAGCAACTACATTAGCAACTACATTAGAGAATGTTAAGATTTGCTTTCTGCAGGTCTACACTTAACTGCAGATAATAAAACATTCATTGGAATAACCCAGAACGATGATAGCTGTAATCTTTTAAACCCTGAGTTCAAAAGGAAACCTTGTAAAAACAGATCCTTTTTCTAATAAATAGGCATGTTATTTGTAATGACATAATGGCTGCTGATTCAGGTTAATTCTGTTAAACGCCTTTACAAATTACCAAGTAAACACTAGTATTGCTTTCAAAATCACTTCACTCCCATGTTTCATGTTTACTAAGTACACTGAGAAGGCTTACTACATAATGTTCATTCTTCTCTTTTTATTGTGGTCATGATTAAATCTAATACAACAATACAGTAGTCATGGGTAATGGGTGTTTAATGAAAGTTTAAACAGTCTACAAGATCACAGTAATCCTAGGAATGATATGTGCGCTAGTAAAGGAGCGTTTTCACAGTCCACTAAATTCTTTATAGAATATAGATCACTTAAATGGCTTAGCACTAATAAACTCCCCATCCCACTATTAGTGTCTAAATATGATGGAAATATGGACACTGGACCTTAGTTCATAAAAAACAGTTGGGATAGGGTGGAGGTTGCTCAGAAGCAGGATGAAAGCTCTTTATTTAACAATGAATACAGTACAAAACCATCATAGATTCATATGAGATTGTAAGCTCTACGGTGCAGGTACCCCCATCCTCTTGTTTTAGTCATGGCCTGGCACTTAGAGTGATGTATATTCATGATTTTATGCTTGTTAATACTTCACTTGTTCTATGTAAGCACTTTCCCATTATAACTGTATTGTTTGTACAGTGCTGCGTAATATAATAGCACTTTATAAATAAAAATATACATACATAAAACAGTAATTATTCAGAGACTCCCTTGAAGTATCAATAGCGTGCCATAAGAGCAGAAAATAAGGGATTTTAATAGTCACTTTAGGAATTATGGGCAGAGACACAGTAATTGCTTATTTATATCCCCGTGGCTAGGTATGTATAATGAACAGCTGGTTTGCTAGTACAGATACAGCCTGATATTCAGAGTAGTATATCCAGCTTGCAGACATAACGTGATTTGATCTTGTTAGATCGTGTCAGTTCTAGATAAGGAATAATGACGTCTAAAGACCCAGGGGGGGTTATTCACTAAAGTCCAAATTGTTGCTTATAGGAGTGAATTTGCCAGCAAAAGACAGTCGCAATAGACTGCTACTGTCACAATAGACTGCTACTGTCACAGTCGTATCTTTATAATGAGAATATTGTCGCAGTCGTGACTTTACTATAGAAAATTGTCGCAGTCCCGACTTTACAGTGGGGAAATTGTTGCGGCTGCAAATTTGCTATGGGAATCCTCTGTTTGAGAATTCAAAGAGTAGAATTCACACTTTAGTGAATAAACCCCCCCCAGTCATCCTAGCTCTCAGTGGATTTATATCAAATGGCCATTAATGGTTATGCAGAGATTTCATCACTGCAGATAACCATTAATGATTTGTTAAATAACCTTTTTTTTTTTTCTTTGCATTTGTTTTGCAATAATCCACCAGTTTTGAGAATATATTAAAGGAGAACTATAGCGCTTGTTATTCTAGAGGTGATTCAACTTGGGTGGTCTCAACATACTTACTGCTGCAGGTCTATTGTCCCCTTGCTGCCTCCTGCTTCTTTTTTCAGGTTCCAGCATTGCGATCCCCAGCACTTCTACCTACTCTTCTTTGTTGCCGATTTCCACAAGAACAGAAGCTGTATTCAAATGTAATACTGCTTCTGTACATGCATCAGTGATTTAGAAGTGGAGATATTATCCTTAAAGGGAGTCGTGATGCTGGAACCTGAAAAAAAGAAGATTGCTGATAGAAGAAGCAGGGGGAAGTGTGGGACAAAAGCCTTGTGGCTGTAAGTATAATGAAACCACTCAACAAACACAAAAAGTGCAAAAAGTGACTAACTTTTTGTTTTGTTTTTTAAATCTAGAGTTATTCACTTTATTCCCACAACTACTCGGCTCTATACAACATTCCACACTGGTTTTAATCACTGAATCTTTTTTGTACAGAGAACTGTAACCCTGTAACTAATGGCTTGCAGTGTAGATCTCCTGAAGTCAGAGACTTATACCTTCACAGACAGAGTATTTAACTTTAAAATAGTTTAGTCCTAAAAAAAAAAAAAAAAAAAAAAAATTGTTTCCCAATATAAGTTGGTGTGTGTGCATTTATTTATGTAATTCTCTTTCATTTGAAAAATGTTTTATGTAGATCGTGAAATAATTTTGCTGTTTTTCTATGTCATTATTTAGGCAAAGGAACAAAATGGTGAGAGATCCACAATCAAATCAATTAAACTACTTGCTTACCACCTAGAGATATGACACAGTTTTTTTTCTTTTTGTATTCATGCCAGTGCCAACACTATAAACCATATATTTTTCAGATTAAACCCTCCGTTGCTGATAGATAATGACAGAGCAGAAGGCACCAGTTAGTCTACATTAGCTCATGGATTCTGGATAACTTTGTAGTGAACTGTAAGATATGTGAAACTTTACCTCAGTAAGCTGTCTCTTCCCCGCCTATTGAATGATGAATAGTCCACTTTACTAAGTTCCTAACAGGTCATTCTCCCACTGGAGTAAAAAAATAAATAGCTGTTAGAAAGTGACTGCTGATTCTCTTAGAAATTTGAAAACCTAGATGATCAAATAAAGCACGTGCTAGGTAATAACTCTGCCTTTTCTGTGACTGTTTTAACATAACAAGATAAATGTTTCTATTACATTAGTGCTAAATATGGCATTCTTGCCTTTATTTGTTGGCCATAAATTGAATTTATTTTTCTGGACTATATTCCTCCTCTTCCATTGTTATTAACTGTAGTTAGTCCTGGTTAGTCCTGAATGACTCATTTATGAACTAGTGAATTGTTTGTACCTAGAAATCTGAGCAATGAAAGCAGAAGGATGATCCTAGGTTCTCCTTTTTATGTTCTTGGAAAAAAGAATTTTTCAGCTTTGTATGTCTCCCTACCCAGCTTCCACCTGCACGATTAAAAAGTGTGCCCTATGATTGTACAACCAATAGGTCATGTTTTGAGGCGTTAATTGTGCATAGGTGAGTTCATCTGGTTGGAAAGGTAATCAACTTATTCTTTCCACAAGAAAGATGCTCAAAACATGACCTGTTGTGGAACTTGAGGACTGGACATCAGAAACTCAATACAATTTAGTTAGTAACCCACAACAAACCCCAGAATTCTAACAGCTAACATAAATAATATTAAATCATTTGGAAGCTATGTTTACAAAAGTCTGCCAAGGTAAAGGTAACTTCTCATCTGATGTTTCACCATAGTACAAAACTGTGACTGGACTGCAACAAAATGGACACCATGCCCTTAATATGATAATGATCCCTGACACATCATCACACATATTGTTGGACTGGTTGACAAATGTCAATTAAAAAGGGCTTATTCATGAAAGTGGGAATCCCCAGATGTAGCAAATGCATGGCCTTTTGGTCATTATGCTCTGACAGATGCAAATTAGCTACTCCTTATTCACTAGCCAGTGCTTTCCCTTGGCAAAGAAGCAAACCACGATGGATGCTATAAAACAAGTTGTCGGGCATATGATTAATTCCTTTTAGTAATGACAAAATATTATGAATAGGCAGGATTGATTACAAGGAAGCACACTGTCACCAGTTTAACACAATTTTATCTTTTATCACCACTACTGTCACCATATTAAAGTCACCTACATTGTAACAAGTGTTATTTTACATCCCTTTGAGATAGTATTCATAGATCATTCGGTCGCTATATTTTCTGTAATTCGAGTTTACAGTCACTTATGCCAGGTGTGGGCAAATGTTTAAGCCATCGGGCCACATGAATGGCCTGATGGCTTCAGAGGGCCGGGGGAGCCGTGCCTAGCGTGCTGACGCCTATGGCGCTAGGCCATGCCCCCATTTTATTATCGTCCTGCAGAGCGGTCCGAGACTTGTTGAAGTCCGGATTCGGCCCATGGGCCATAGTTTTCCCACTCCTGCTTTATGCTTAACTAGCACTTTACTGCCATCAGTCAACACTTTGCCACTTTGAACTGGTAAAGTCAACCATTGAATTTGGAGCAGTACGCCATACTGAATTTGTTACTTTGACACACCCCAGAATTTTGTGAATAGGCAAAAGTTGTGTGTATGTACGTGCAAAGTAATACAAAAAGGTGCATACGTTTATAACTGTCATAAGATGTCAAATTAGATGTGATTTCTCCACATTGTAGAGTTTGCTGAATATACAAAGTTGTGGAAGTGTTGAATAGACGCAAATTCACACATCTACCTGACTGTTTGCACTTTGATGATTAAGGCTGGGTTCACATGAACGTATGATGCGCAGCGCATCATAAACTCATGTGAAAAAAAAAAAGTTTAGTGTTATAGTTCTCCTATAACAACCTTCATCAAAAGTCTGATGAAAACTTACTGGTTAAATACTGATGTAATTGTTAGTTTGACTCATACAAAACTAGGCTTAGTCCCAGAAATTACAATCTCCCACTTTTTTACCCTAATTTAGTAATGTCTAACTGCAGATTATGTTTCATACAGTCTTGTGATGTGTTTATTCTGTAATGAAATCCAGAATATCATTTACAAAGAGATCTATATATCTCAACATCTCATTTTTTTGTTAAAAATATTCAGTTTGCATGACCATGGGGTGTTGAGAGTTGATATATATATATATATATATATATATATATATATATATATATATATATATATATATATTGGTATATACTGTATATAATAAATTACATTTAGGGCATTTCCAATTGAGAGAAAATTTTCATTCCATGATCAGTGTCGACTGTTTAGATTACAGCGATAACAAGTTTTGATCCATAACCCTTCAAGCGATAAGATATTTGAAATCATTTTTATGATTTTTTTTTACTGAATTTTATAGCTTCTGAGGTGAAATAAAAGACCTGCTGGATTGCTAAAGGACCAGTGAGTCCAAAAACATTTGGATTGGCATGGCAGTTATTAAACATTGTGCAAATGTTATCTCTGAAATTACATTTTATTGTGTTCTATCTGTTTTTATCTTTACTAATAGCAGCCTTGTTGTTAAACAGACAACACCTAGGCCCTTATTCACCAATGTGCGAAGTGAGCCGCGTAGTGTTCGACTCACTTCGCATATTGTGTTATGTGCATGCTGATGTCCTGTGCGCGGACATCAGCATGCGCATTAAAGGGATTCCCCTCCCGGCGAGAGCACTTGAGTCTCCTCGCCGAGACTGAAATCCCTTTAATGCGCATGCTGATGTCCGCGCACAGGACATCAGCATGCGCATAATACCATGTGCGAAGTGAGTCGAACACTTCGCGGCTCACTTCGCGCATTGGTGAATAAGGGCCCTAGTCTTATTATTTCATGTGGTGCTTGGGATAAAGCATATTTAGAAAGTATGCCTGAACATTTAATATTTGAAGCTAAATAGTTAAATACGTTACTTTATAGACACAATTTAAACATTTTAGAAGCATAGAATGAACATATAGTAACTATAAATGCTTTTCAGGGATTTTCATTTTTGATGTTACTTTTCTGTCAAGTTTGCAGATATATATGAAAGTTTTCTGTTGATAAAGTTCACGGAAGGTCATATCTAATGTCAGAAAACACATTACGGCATACACAAAGTCCGCATTCCGTGTATCAGATTACTCGGCTGACTTAGGCAAGGGACACCCTGGATAATTTGTAGCTCAACTTCATGAAATCAATTTAATTATTGCCTACAGATCAAAATTAGGTAGCCTTTGTGGTTTAGGCTATAGGAGAGAAAGTAGCCAGTGTGGCATTGGCCTTTAAGAAATATGATGACCAAATTAAATCTTTTATTTGTGCTTTATAACTATTTATACTGTTTAGTTAAGTATATTGCCACAAAGAAAATCGTTTAAAAGGACAGTAACACTATAAAATGAAAGCAGCTCAAATTCATTCAGTTACTATATATTCAATATGTGCTCCCAAAAATTTTAAGTGGTGTCTATAAAATATTTCATACCTACCAATGTACCTGGGGGGAAACAGATGGAGAGCACTGTTCCCCCTGTTACTGATGTCATCAGTGCACCTCCCCCTTGTCTGCAATTGGTCATTGTGTACCGCCAACTCCTCCATAACCTGCGATCCTGGGACAGGACCTTAAAAACTGAATTGTGGACAGTTGGGAGGTATGTTATATATAGCTATTTAACATTAAAAATTAGGCTTTCAGGTACACTAGATATGAATAATCTAAAACAGTGATGCCCAACCTATGGCCCATGGGCCATATCTGGACGGTCTGGCTGGTTCTTGGGTTCAGTTCCACCTTGGACTTCATCTGCATTTTCCCCACACTTGCATGGGTTTCCTCTGGGCACTCCAGTTTCCACCTGCAATCCAAAAAACATACATCTGTGTGTGTGACTGAATAGGGAAACTATATTGTAAGCTCCACAGGGCAGGGACAGAAGTGAATGATGAATCTGTAAAGTGTTGTATAGTATAGTAGCGCTATATAGAAAAAGAAAATAAGTGCTGTATTTGAATACTTATTTTACTAATCCAAATAGATATTTGTATTTGTTAATTGATACTGGTCCTTTAAAACCAGTTTAGTGCTTTTTAACTGAGATACAGACAAACATTATAATAGAAAGACAGTTTGCTGCAGGCTATGGTGCCATAAAGAAAGCATCGTTTTCATCAGTGCAGCTTGGTGAGATTATCAGCACAATGCTTGTTATAAGAGACCCATGCAAAGGCAGATAAGGGTCTTTGCTTTGCTTACTGCCAGTAAAATCTTAGTGTTCCTTTACATTTTGCGGCTCCCTTTAGGGTTGTAATGAACATTCTGGAGGCCTAAGTAGTCTGGAAAGCTTGCATTTACCATTACTATTCAGTTAGCCAATAAAAGGTATCACCTATACTCGACTTGTCTCTGCTTATGTTTATGGCTAACACAGTGCTACACTCTACTGCTAATGAACATACTGCACACAGTGCTCTGGCATAGAATGAGCTGGAGTGTGGCCTCAGTGTCTATTCAAAATAATAGGCGCCATAAAAATTAGGGGAATGAAGAGTTTTAACCATCCGTATAGTGTTCCAAAATATTAGTGTGGACTTGGCCTTAAACAGAAATATCACAAAATCTGCATGCCTTCATTTACAAAAATAAAGTGCAGCGATGTTTAAGGACTAAGGGGGTAATTCGGGAAAGAGCGAAGTTACCTTGCGATGCTTCTCATCAGTTCACCGAGACGGATACGCACTCCCTGGTCTCCTGCAAGCGGAGATCAGTGAATGCTTTAAAGGTACTGCGGCTCGGCGAAGTGACTCGAGTGGTCGTGAGGTGAGCCGAAGTACCTTTAAAGCGTTCACTAATCTCCGCTTGCAGGAGACCATGGAGCGTGTAACCGTCTCGGCGAACTGATGAGAAGCATCGCAAGGTAACTTTGCTCTTTCCTGAATTACCCCCTTGGCCTTAAACAGAAATATCACAAAATCTGCATGCCTTCATTTACCAAAATAAAGTGCAGCGATGTTTAAGGACTTGTCAGAAATTAAGTGAGAATATTTGAAAATGTAAGATTTTGGGGGCGATTATGTCCCTTTAAAACAACATGTTTAAAATAAATTGTTACAAAAGTTTATTTTTGTGTTAGACCTTGAATGGTGTGCACATTCTGCACTGTGATCCCGATAGCTGTTTCGCGTTACGGTACAATATGTATTGATTCCAACTGAATTATGTCATCAGAAGCCATGTTGTATTATGTAGAAGAATTTCTCATGTTAGGAGTTGATCTTTGACCTTCCAGGGCATATCTTTAACCCAACATGCAGGAAATTATCCACGCTGTTCAATGTTATTAAAAGCAGATGTGCAGTATTTTTACTTTTGAAGCAGCATGAAATTCTCTATAAGTACAGCCCCAGCTGAAGTTCCCTGCTCCATACATAAGCAGCAGTATAGCCTGTTATTATGCAAAATAATGCTGCTGTTCTTACTGTTAATTATTAAAGACATTTGTTACTATATTAAACTGTTATGCATATCAGTAAAGACAGAAACCAAGCAACCTTGCCAATCTCTTCTGCTCTTCAAAATTGCTGCAGTTTTCGTCACTTCCTGTGCAGTCCTCGTCACTTCCTGTTCCTGTGTGTTCTGGCAAACTGAGCAAGTGCAGTAGCAGTTTGACATCAGTAAACTTTAGGTTCTCCAAATGTTATGTTAGTTTTGGTTATTTGTGTACTTTGTGGCTGGTTCAGATTTTAAAGATATTTTGTTGCTGGTTTGATTTTTTTCAATAATTTGATGATGCTATTTGCATAGTTTTTCATTCTAGTTTTGGCTATTTTATACTGCTGTCCACATCTTTTTGCCACCCCTAAGATGAAGAGCTACTTTAGGTGAATTTTCTGTGATAGGCTTGAGAATACGTACAGCTTCATCTGGTGTAGAATGCTCTAATTGTTTGCATAAGTTTGGATCATGTAGTAGAATTACACCTTGCTTAAAATGTGGTGTTAGCAGCGTACCTCTAGGGCAGCAGTTCTCAACCTGTGGGTCGCTAAGCCATCCCACGGGAGTCGAGAACTGATCCGGCACCCGGAAGTGCCCACAGGAACCCTTCTTATAAGGGTTCCTGCGGGGTGACGTCGGCCACAAACGTCACCACGTGACGCGCGTCGTGATGACGTTTTGGCCGAACGTCATCACGTGACGCGTGTACGTGATGACGTTCGGCTGAAACTTCATCATGCTCGGCGCGGTGACGTTAGCGCCGGGGGTCACCACCCCCAAAAGGTTGAGAACCGCTACTATAGGGTGAGCCCACAGTTCATTGGTTTCCTAAGTTGACCTGGTGGATTATTAGTAAAGGGGATACATAAGGTGCAAAATAAACAAGTCTAAGGTTGCAAATGAAAACTATAATGTCAGTAGTGGTTTTTCCTCATTGGAAATGTAATGAAATTCTACTTGAATACAGAAATCAAAGCACTCACATAACTGCACTCTTAATTAATTTAAAGGTTTGATCACATTTCTCCTTTTATTAAGGTACAACATTTTTTTTTTTTCGAACACTGAAGGGGTTAAAGAAAATGTGATAAGCATAATGACTGAGTAATGTAATTGCTCTATGAGATCCCCTTCAGGCATATGATGAAATCTATCATCCATTTCCACATTTAACCCCTGGGCTATGAAATGTATCTCACTGGTCCAAATTATGTGTCAAAAGAAAATAAAACGCATGAATTCAGATAAGGCAAACCTGAAAGATCATAATGAGTGCCAGCGGGTGTTTTGTATTAAAGTATCACTTTAACATGAAAAATAATACATACTGCTACTGTTCCTCTATACCATGTGTATATGGCATCTCATTTTTAAAGGGAAAAAAATACTTCTCAAATGAATTAGACATGCTTACGCAGTATAGTGATCCTATGACAGTTTTACATGGTGATATTTTCTGTAAAATTGTGGATTCCCACATTTATTTCTTTAAGGTAGACATATGGAAGGTAATTAGAAGGTTCTGTATAATAATATATATTATGTAGGTCCAAAAAATGGATTTCACTAGCCATATTCTGATCGATTTTTAAAGGGACACTATCATCAAATGAATTTGTAAGCAGATTAAGCACTGAAACAATGTAACTGTTAAGATTAAGAAGTACGATTCGGATTCATTAAGTTAGAGTTACATCAGTCCATTCTCACTTTATGACAGATGTAATAACTGTCTTAAGAAGACTGAATCAGTCACACAAGTTTCAGAATCTCTAGTTACCTTGTTACCACAGCAGAATCACTTGACATTTTACCACAAGAAAACACCTGTGGGCATATGGTTATTGTTACCACTGCAGTAGCAAAGAAAGTCATTGGGGCCTAGTGCGAACTGATTTGATTCCCTGGAAAAATGCAACAGCGATAAATGCCACTGGAATAACTACTGCCTGTGGAGTCTTTACAAGGTTCATTAGTACAGCAATAGACAAAAGAGACCTGTGCAAAGTCTGGGAAACAATTCTAGCGCTTTACAGCAAACACAAAGCATTCACTTTCTGGCCAGACTTTATTTGCTGTAAACCCTTTTTGCAACACTGCCTTGTAATTGCTTATAGGATAAAACTATACAGGTATCTGCAAGTAAATGGGTATCATGAAAAGGCAGGAACCCTACATGCACATGATATCCCTCTTGGTTACTTACCCATTTAAGTGCGAATTTGAAAGTCAAAGTAGATTCACATCACTTCGGGTTGTTATGCCCCGACAGATTTCCTAAACCCCTTCAGAATCCCTTGCTGAAGAAGCAAGCAGCGTTTGACTCTATTTATGCACAGTGTAGTGTAATCAGTCAAACAGTAGCAGCAATACATGTACAGCAGGGCTGGGCCAAAGTTTTTTTGCACCCTAGGCGGAGTAATGAAACTGTCCCCCCCGTCCTTGATGGCTGACACTTCCCCCCCCCCCCCCAAACACACACCTGTATAATCCCACTCTAAAGTAAAGTTTTTCCCTGTTCCTCCTCCTTGCTGTCTCCATCCCTGCTCCTTTATTTCCCCTGCTACCCCCCTCCATTCTGCTTTTTATCCCCTGCTGCCCCCTCCATGATGCTTTCCTTTCCCCTGAGCTACCTGCCCCAAAACACCCCCTATTCACCATACTGTGCTTCCCCCACAACTCCCTTCCCACACTGTGCTGCCTCCATAACCCTTCTCTCAAACTGTGCTGCCCCCTCTTTCCTACTACCTACCCTCTTAAGTAGAGGGGTGCTACCTTGGTGCTCGCCCCTCTCCTTTTTGTTGTCCCTACCTACCTCTTCTGTTGCCTGGCTTTGTCTGCTGTAGAGCTACAGTGTTCCTCTCCCCAGCAATGATTCAACTTCCTGCCGATCACAGGAAGTTACATTATTGCTGGGGGAAGGAGCGCTGTAGCGCTCAGCTCTACAGCAGACAGAATTGGGCCACGGAGGAGGTAGGTAGGTAGGGAAAGGGAAAAAGAGGGGGGCGAGCACCAAGATAATGCCCCCCTCCTGCAGCACCCTAGGTGGCTGCCTACCCCTTAGCCCGGCTCTGATGTACAGTCAGTCATTTTACGCCTATCAGGAGTCCTGCTATCAACCCCATATTTCACCAGTTTGAACTGGTGAATTCAGAGCTGTACCCCTTGCTGAATTTGCCTTTTTGACACACTTCGCTGCTTGGTAAATAGGTGAAAGTCGCATTTTCATGCACTCAAAGTAATGCAAAGAGCTCTGCAAGTCTGTCAATGTTGTAAGCTGACAAAGTCTATGCAAATTCACAACACTGAAGAGCTTGTTGAATAAACAAATGGGGCGAATGGACCTGTACACAGCTGTTCAGGATTTTACAAATAAGCCCCTCAGTCTTAATTCAGTTCTGGATATCCATACTGAAATAATATGTATAAAATGATTTTAAAAATGGAAGTGTACTGGTGCTGCAGGGGTGGCTATATAATAACCCTTTTATGATGCATTAGAATATAATGTTGCTTCTAAAGTAATCCAATTAAAAGTGCATTTCTCCTCTGTATTTCAGGTCTCTGGAAGCAGGGAGCTAGCAGAACTGTTTGCTGGTATGCTACCCTGTTTCCCTAAGTGCTCCTGCGGCAATGCCCACCTGAAGCTGTATCAGCATTAGGTCTCCTCCAGTCACATTCTTCTAATACTGTGGGGGTTATTAATCAAAGTGGGAATTCGACTCTCGAAGTTAATTCTCATAAAAATTCTCTATTTGTTATTGACTAAACAGTGGATTCCCATTGCACATTTGCATTGAACATTCATGACTGAGACAGTATTCCCATAGTGAAGTCGCAACTCCGTCAGTAGTAGTCTACTGTGTAGTGTGAGACTATTGTTAGCTGGTGAATTTGCCACATTGCAGACTTTTACTGAATGCCCGAATATGGGGAAGAGGCAAATTCGCACCTTTGCACAACTATTTGGACTTTAGTCAATAACCCCCATGTATTTTACACAATATAATTGATGAAGCCTCAGTGACTACTTCCTGCCGAGTTTGAAAAGCTTTAAGCTGCTTGGTAAAGAGCGATCAACTGTCTGTATAGTAATAATATAGAGAAAGCTTGTGTGGTAAGGTTGTGTTGAATTGTTTTTAGCAGTCACTTTGTGATGATTATTCTTCCTTTGTATATTTTTTTCAGTGATAGGATACACATATTTTGACATTTGGTTTGTAATGAGTCTTAGCTGAATTTGTATGTGATCACTGTAGTCATGAGATTGTTTATTTAAACTAACCAGGTATGATGAACTCGGCATCACACGACCATGGTAGAGATGTGTATATTTCAGCTTCTGTCAGCAGTTAACATTTATGGAGACATTGCAGACATATGAATGAGACCACACAAGCATTGGTTGGCCAGGTATAGATGGTGAGATTTAATTCTATTAGTAAAATCTTAAAATACAGATAGCAGAACAGCTCTGTTTATGTATACATAAGAAAAGGATATATGAGCAGTTGAAAAAGGGTGAAATTTATTAAATAGGGCAAAATTTATTAAACTTGAAAAGACCGCTCTTGGGCCCTTATTCACCAATGTGCGAAGTGAGCCGCGATGTGTTCGACTCACTTTGCACATTGTGTTATGCGCATGCTGATGTCCTGTGCGCGGACATCAGCATGCGCATTAAAGGGATTCCCCTCCCGGCGAGAGCACTCGAGTCTCCTCGCCGGGAGGGGAATCCCTTTAATGCGCTCGCTGATGTCCGCGTGCAGGACATCAGCATGCGCATAACACCAAGTGTGAAGTGAGTCGAACGCTTCGCGGCTCACTTCGCACATTGGTGAATAAGGGCCTAGGTCTTTCCGAGTTTATCGTGCGAGATCTCATGGTGTTCCCACGAGATTACTCCATGAGCTTTTCATTTTCGATAAAAAGGTAGCCATACTACTAATGTAAAGTTTGGCTACCTTTCCATCGAAAAATTGACATTGAAAAACTCATGCAATAATCTTGCAGGAACACTGCGAGATCTCACACGATAAACTCAGAAAGACTTGAGATCAGTCTTTCTGAGTTAAATAAATTTCGCCCCAAAGGAGAAACAAATATAAATCTTATTATGCCAAAAATAGCAGTGATCTTGGTCTTCCATTTATCTTTTTTTGCATTTAGTTATTGTATTCAGTTTTACTTTTTGCAGTCGATTCAGAAATTAAAAACTGCAATGATGTATACAATAAACAATAACAATTTGTAATCAATTTACATTTTGGATTGAAGAAAGACAAACTGAAAGTTAATGAAACCTTAAATAATATAGATCAGCTGAATACCATTTTAAATCATCAGTGTCTGTGACAGCTAATAAATGTGAGATAGATGCAATACATATTTCCCTTTAAGCCATACATTCCTCAGATGAGATTACATCAGTGTGATTGCACAAGCCAAATTTTCTGTATGTAACAATTTAAAAATCCAAGTGTCATTCTTTAGAAGGTTAATTTTAACTTAAATACAGAGCATTAAAGTGCTTTAGGCGGTAAGCAATCAGAAAGTGAATTAGTAAATAAATGGTATGTTAATTAAAGGGAAATAAACCTAATATATTCTTTGATGACATATTCTCTTATAGTGGCGGCTGGAATTTATTATTAGATTACACAGTACAGTGTAGAAAAGGCTATAATATCTTTTTTTCTATTTTGATTATCCCAAAACAAGCATTTTTATAACTTATAGTAAGCTACTTTTTTTTAGTTAAATTTTTTAGCTGTTACCTCCTGAATTTCCTGGCTGCTTCCTTCAATCAGTGGCCCAAGCATGCTCAGTTGAATCTCTGCTGGAACTGTTACAGTTGGCTTATAAAAATAAGAAAACACTGTAAAAGTTTTCCAGCCCACAAATGCAGCATTTGCTCGAAAACGTGGAACAACTGTATTTGTACTTTAATGTTGCTAAAACTCTGCTTATGGTGAAGGTTTCGTCAGGAGCACATTTTAGAAGATGCTAACAATAATTCAGGGGTAGGGAAAAAAAAAGTTTTCTAGTATAGTGTTACTATTTTTGTGTTTTTATATTGGGATAAATTATATAATATCAAAAGATAGTTTTGGTCTTTACATCACCTTTAAGGGCATCATGAGTACAGGGGTCAGTCTATATGTTGCAAACATTATGGAATTTCTCAAGATTACCTTTTTCCGTTAAGAATGCTTATCTCCTTTAACAACGCATGAACATCAGTGTGTTCATTAATTACATGATCCCAATAAAGCTGTAGAATGGAGCATTCCCAGGAGAGTTTGTTTCCATTCATCTCTATTGTGGGAGCAGGGCCAGGCCATGGGGTAAGCAGGGTAAGCAGCTGCCTAGGGCACTGCTGGAGGGGGGCGCTATCTTGGTGCTCCCCCCTCCATTTCCCTGTCCCTACTTGCCTCTTCCATGCTTAGCTACAGCATTCTTCTCTCCCAGCCCCCAGGAATGCTTTTAACTTTCTGAGATCAGCTTGCAGGACATTAAAGGAAGTGCAGGGAGAGGATTGCTGTAGTGCTAGAGTAGGCACAGATGGACCTGGATGAGGTAGGTAGGGACAGAGAGAAGGAGAGAGGATTGAGCACCAAGATAGCGTCCCCCCTTCAGAGAGCAGGGAGGGAGGTTGTGGGGGCAGCACAGTGTGGGAGGAGGACTGTAGGGACAGTACAGTGTGGGAGAGGGGTTGTGGGGGAAGCACAGTCTGAAAGGGTTTGTGAGGACAGCACAGTATACAAGGGGGGTTGTGAGGGCTGCACAGAATGTGAGGGGGATTGTGGGGGCTGCACAAAGTAG
>WMED01004655.1:10213-20447 GCA_019650415.1 Pipa parva
CTGGAGCCGGTTAATAGGAAGGATGTTATATTTTTGATACATTTCAAAGTGTGGAATTGACTGTTTGCCATTGTGACTAATAAAGAGGATCTGTTAAATGCTGCAATACTCTGGCATGGACATTACTTTATTTGATGATTTTTTGAGAACTTGGAGAGTGTGGGACTGATCAGTGTCTTTGTGGAAGAGTGAGTACAAATCCGAAAACTTTTCTCTAATCGGGCAAAGGGAAAAGGGAAGAGGGGGTCAAGAGGCCACAACCCTCATAACAAAGATTGGGCGAAATTTATTAAAAGCGATATCATCGATATCGTGTTATCGAACGGGTTTTTACCGATATGATGATATCGAATTTCAATGGCTGAAATTCGATATCGCGATATCGATATTGGTAAAATTCCGATATCGCGATATCGATATTGGTAAAATTCCGATATTGCGATATCAATAAAATTCCAATATTGCGATATCAATGCGATTGATATCGCGATATCGGTAATTTACCAATTTTAATAAATTTCTACCCTTTATTGTCCCCCTTATCCCCAGCCCCGGTTACAGAATGAGAGGATTCTGCAGTATGCACTGCTCCGAATTCACCTGTCTGCCTTCGCCACAAAAGAGTGGTGAATTGACGGGTTTGATGGCAGGGCTCCAGTGTTGCGTAAGGCAATAATTCATTCAAAAGTAACAACGGTTACTGTGACTAAATTAGTCTACTATTCAACATAAACTAGGTGTAAGGTGACATATAAAAATAAGTATTTTTCACTTATATACAGTTAGTGGGATATGATGAGACTGACGTCACTGCCCTTCACTGGAGGAATTCTCCTCACTCCGCATGACTTCTCATCCTACTATAGTGCGACTGACTATGACGAACAACGCATGCGATGGCGTCTGTCGCTCTTCACTGCTTCATCTATTGAATTCGCAACTTCCTAGTCGTATTGATGTAAACAGATGCGGAGATATTTTGCAAGGCAAATTCGGACTTTGATGGATAACCCCCTTGGTGGTATCAAAACCGTTTTAAAGGACAGCTCTTAAAATGTTATTAATATCTATGTGATTCTAATATCTCTTAACTGTACTTATCATTGTTTATGCCTTATCATTCAAGCTTAAAGGGCCAGTAACACCAGGAAGTAAACATGTGCCATTTGCATTGACCTGTCAGTCATTCATACGCAGTAACATTTATTTTAAAATTAAAATACTGTAATTTTTCTAGGAATTTTTGGAGTACAGCCGGAGTTCACTATGTATTAATGCATAAGGAACATTTTCCTTTTTGGTGTTACTGTCCCTTTTAACAAAATAAAATGAACAGTTCATCTTCCCTGGTTAAAGGTACAGCACCGATAATTCACTTTTTTAAAGAAAACACATTTTGGATGTCTTTTCACTCCCTCAGCTAATTAAGAGCATTTAGTGCAATAAAGAGGAATGAGGATAAACAAAAGTATGGAATAATTATCCTAATTCCATTTCTTGTCAATAAGGAAAACATAGGAATTCAGAGTAGGCTTATTTGTAAACTACCTTGTAATCCAATAGCAGCAAACATTCAAAAAAAATGAAAAGAGGGCGATGATATTGAGATGTTTAGGATATCAGGTATTATATAGGGAAAAGCAGTCTTTCTTTTATCTTTGAATAAAGTCTTGCATTTGGTACATAACAACATCAAATTCAGCCTTGTAACTTGAAAGAGGGGAGCTGCGGCACACGATCTGCATTGGATCCCCCTCCCTCGGGCCGGTGTAAGATCAGCACACATTGTTTATGGTACTATATTACCATGAATAAGCTTAGATTTGTACATGAGTGCTGGGGTACCCACTGGAAACAAGAGAGCTAAGGCTCACTCCATTTCCTGTTATTGTTTAGAAATGAATCATTACTCCACAGTGATGCACTTGATTTTTTTGCTTCCTGCTTGCTCTTCTCTATCCAGTTACAATGCGCTACCAGGCTTTCTAAGGCTCGGATCATGTAAATAATGTGTTAGCTCTTCTCCTCACTTCATCACAGCTGCAGGAAAGTACTATGCTTGCTTCCCATTGGACAAGACTGGTCAAGTCCAAAAGAAAGGGAAAAGAGGATGAAGTAAAGTGCATAATTTTCTGACTTTATGACAGGGAAACAGGGCTGTGAAACAGGTGGGCCATGACGTATTGAGCCCACCAGAAAACTAAGGGGCTCAGCCAACCAGTCATATGTAGTGAGGGCCCTGTATATAAAATAATGTGCTACAGCATGTGGCATGTAGCTTGAAGATTGCCAATACGGTACTTATGATCCTGGACTAGTTCAAGAACTCTTAATATTTCTAATCGCGGTCAATATGCAAAAAAATATTGCCTAATTATCACATAGCAATGTGACTAGGATTTGTTACTAAGGCATTGTCAATTGGGAGGGAACCCATTTGTGGGGGCAGGTCCATTTCTAGAAAAATGCCACCCAGCTTGATTGATTACCACACCCGCAGATGATTGTGGGGTGAGTGCCAACATGATTAAACACACCATGGGAGAGGGGTGCTTTGCCTTGGCATTGAAGGGGGCATTTGTGTGCATATGCAATATTATTTTTTAACCACAGAAAAACATAAACACTGCAGCTGAAATGTGCAGGGGGTAAGGGATCTACAGTATATTAAGTTGTTTAATGCTCATGCAATGTTCTGTGCCATCGGTTTAAAGGAGAACAAATAAATGGCAGATAATTCTTACAAATAAGCTGCATTAACTACATACAAAGCAGAACACTGTTATTTATAGAAACATGTGGGCGGCACCAGAACACTAATTGCCATTCCCAGGGCACTTTCTGAGTACACTGCTGTCCTTAGTAAAAGTTCTCTACCCCCACTTCCCTGGCTGCAATGCTTAGAAGACATACCGAGGGCAGTCAATACATGTGCTAGCCTCAGCAAATGGAGATTGTACTGTCCAGTGAGTGCTGAGCATAAGGAGACTGGAAGTGAACTGAATGGGCCAGGCATAGGGCTAGTCCGATTCACCTCCAAAGAATTTTAGATTTGCAAAACACCCAGAAAAATGAAAGTTATCTGCTCTTTCACTGGATCAAAAAGTCTGGATCCACAATAGGATAGTCTGAAGTCCAAAGTTTGCCTAGGGCAATATTGCTTGGAGTGACCCCCACACCTCCTTTCCCTGGTGCCTGCCTACTTAGTCACCCCTAATTTACTTTTGCAGGAGGGGAAGCAGAGAGTCAGCAGGTGGGTGGGTGTCAGTAATTGTGCAGCAATGCGTAGGCAAAAGTCAGGGTTTGGGTACATGAGGACAGTCTGGTTTTGGTGGGCGGGGAGAGGAAAAAGGGCTGATCATTGAAGAATCAGTGTTGGATTGATCCACCAGGACACATGGAAAACCCCTGGTGGGCCGAGGCTACAGTGAGCCCTCCTGTAGTTTCAAACTGCACCATTAGGACATAAGTATTAAGAGTAGTGTAAAGCATGTAGGGGTTTTTGAGACAAAAAAACATGTAGGATTCAATTAAATAATAGGGGCTAAAGAGGCAAATGACAAAAAAAAAAATATTTTGCCTGGTGGGCACCTGATCTCTTGCTTCTTGGTGGGCCTGAGATAACCAATGCTTGGGCCCACCGGATGACCTTCGGGTAAATCCACCCCTGACCTATTGTAATCACTGGACCCGCAGCAACAAGAGATATCTCAGCACAGTCCTCAGATATGGTGTTCACTGGGAGCAGGCAAGAAAAGTTCTTTAGTCCATATGTACACACAAGTGAAATGCAAGGATCATGTCTCATAAAAATGTACATCATTATAGTAATCCCGATTGCATGTCTGGATGGTTTTCTGACTGGTGCGGTCCTGCTGTCACTCAGACTACCCTTAATGTGTTAACATAGATGCAAAGGGGAAGCCGAGTGCATCTACAGGCAAAAAACAAGTAGCTTTATATACCAGTCATAAGAAGGTTCTCTGTGTTGGAAATAACTATAGTTAGCCCTATAGATAGAAATTACTTTAAAAATATCCTATAAAGTCTATACAAAGAAGCAGCAAGTGCTCTCCAACATGGAAAACAGTTCCACAGGAACAGAGGAACCAAAAAGACTTTTCTCACCTCAGTAGCTATGTCCAGTAGCATTGGTGAGCTACATCATGACGAAGGCCCTTGGGCACAAACGTCTCATGACCATAACAAGCTTTGGAAGTGAATTAGAAATGTGTCTCTTTGCTAGACACAATAAGTCCATCCTTGGCTTCCAAAACTAGAAACTCAGTTTTTCTGGGATCCTCACAGTTCTTCAGATACTTTTTCGGCTGCGGAAGGTCTGTGTGAGGGGTCACCAGCTGCTTCAGCCTCTGTGTGAAGAAACATATAAATATCTAGTTATAGATATGCATATAGGTATATGAAATCATACTTACCTGCGCTGTGCACAGTGAAATATGCTTCACTTCAAAAGCTTATGTCCTATCCATCTACCATCTGCCTGTTGTATGTAGTGCGAGAGGAGTAGGGTACCTATTTCTTGCTTTACCTTTTCCAGGTGCACCTACACTGCTCTAGGCTAGCAAAATTGGGTTTGGCACAGATTCACTTTAAATAAATGACAAGACTGTGGATTTTACAACAAATGTCTTAGAGATACCACATAAAAGGTTATCATATAAACCACTACTAACCCTCCTCATCAAAAAAGGCACATCTCAAGGACCCATCCATTTAGCTGTTAACTCTACCAGCCCTGAATATTTTGCTCACTCTTATTAGTATCACTAAAGGGACTACACACTCAGCTCTCCATCACTCCATTATTACCTGTTCAAAGGGACCTTTTGTCCTCAAGATGATATAGATGGCGTACGCTGGTATACAGATCATAGAAGAAAGTGCCATGAGCCATCCGATGGCATATCCCCAGGATGGGTAGACATAGCGATTGTTGTATTTCAGCGGACTATACTTGATCAGGGAAAACAGGAAGGTCCCCTGTGTTTGGAAAACAACTTTAGTTAACTGATTAAGGGTGTCCAGAGGCTGCCTGCTGCTTTTGTGATATTTGTGTAACCCTATTTACAAACAGCAGGGACTCTCTCATTTCATTTCTTCTGTACTACCATATCCAAGCTAGCCTTGCTTTATTTTATAAACCAGAAATATTTATCCTGGTAAACCATACGCCTGCTGCCATTGCAGGCACTACTGCTGCAATGTAGATTTAATAATTTTCTGATTTATGACATCATCTGGCTTCCCCATTTCATCATCAAAACTGTTCTCAGACATAAATGTGATTTTTTTTTTTTAGGGGTTCTACAGTTTTATGTGTTGACATAATGGTCAGGTGCAATATAACAAAACATTATCAGTATATTCCCGTGGAACAAAGAAGGACCCAGTAAGATCTATTTCTTTCATCTTTCTTTTTCTGTTTCATACTGCAATTGGGCCTGGGACAGGATCTGTCCTGTGGAATCCTGTACACAAAAGAGGTCTGCCTCTGTATAAAATGGTTCTTTGCAATAATATTGACTTTATGGTGGCTTTTAAGAGTTTCTGACAAATTTGATAATGATCTCCTGCATTATCACAAAAATATTGAATATCACAAAACTACAAATTATTTGTAGTTTTGTTTAGCAGTTTGGGAGAACTGGATGCTCCTACTTTGGTTACAAAATGTAACGGCGTTCAAAATGGTGGTTCATGTAAACTGAACTTTAAACAAGAAAAAGTCTTTATTAAAAACAAATTCTGCAACAAATAAATCCCCAAAAATATTTTACAGATATTATTGTATAGATTTCCGATTTTTTGGTCTTATTTGTATATTTTCAGTAAAGAGGGGTTTCTTGTTTTATAGGTGTTGAATTTGTTCCTTATTATATAGTAACTATACAATTTTCTGTAAAATCCTCTAATTTGTAGGAGTATGTTGCTATACTTACCATACAAACCATTGGTGTAGCAACTAGCCAACAATATTTTACTATTGGCCAGGGCCGGTAGCCAATCATATCTTCTACATTGTCATAAAATCGATTTGCACCTGGACAGAAGATACGATGGGATTATAGCATGTAATCCTTTTAGCAAGTCTATAATAATTACTTGTTTTTAAAGTGCACCTGTCACCTCAAAACTCTAATACTAATTTAGGTTCTACTAATGAAATAAACGTTTTTGTAAATATATATGTATATTTTAAAATGTACCTTTATACAGCGTTTCTATGTCATCTTCCCTGTCAGTCCGAATTTTCTTTCCTGAATTGGGCTGGGCGGAGCTAAATGATGATTGACATTATAGCTCCTCCAGTCAGATACCTTAAATCAGAGGTCCCCAACCACCGGTCCACGGACCAGGACCGGGCCGTTGGGGTTTTTCAGCCAGTCCGTGGCGCCGCTGACACCTAGCTCTGCGACCCTGCGCCTGGTCAGAGCACGCGATAATGTTCTCTGCCGCTCTCAGCTGTCACGGCAGAGAACATTATGCAGGACAGGGCATCAGGCGGGTCTTTGAGACGCAGCCAGCACAGCAGTAACCTGTTACACAGGACGGGGCGGGGCGGCAGGCTCTCCTCACTGACTCGCCCCCGGCAGAACATGTTATGTGGGGCATGCCAGGGCGGGGCAGCAGACTGGCCTCATTGACACAGCTCCGGTGTTAAGTGTGTAGTGCTGCTAAGCTCCACCCCTCCATAACCCTGCCCCCATATGACCAAAGCTCCGCCCCTGCCCTCACCCCACCGGGCCATGGAAAACTGGCCTTGCTTAAAGTCGGTCCCAGGTGCAAAAAAGGTTGGTGACCTCTGCCTTAAATCATGATCTAGCAGGGATCTGATTGGAGGAACTATAATATCAGTCATCATTTAGCCAAGCTCAACCCAACTCGGGAAAGAAAAGGCAGACTGACAGAGAGGATGATACAGAGAAATGCTTTATAAAGGTACATCTTTTTAATACATATATATTTACAAAGACGTTTATTTCATTAGTAGAACCTAAATTAGTATTAGTTTTGAGGTGACAGGTACACTTTAAACTTACCATACACATAGCCGACACAGACTACTTCAAATATGGCAACTAGGAGCAAGCAGGTACCGCTAGCAGCATAATAATCGAAGAGTTGAAAGACATACATCCCACCCTAGACAGAAATGTACAGGATTAGATTCACTTTCAGTATTCTGGAATAAGGTGTAATTAAAAGCTCAGAAATTTTCGCACTTTAAAATAATACTCCCAGCACAATAATGAAGCCAGTTTCTTAGAAATTAAAAATAAGGCATTCAACTAAGTGATCCACAACAAGAAGAACTATAAAACAGGAAAACAGGAAACCTATGATATTGGCGAACTGGTTTGCTATCCTTTTCCAAAAAATTGCATTAGATCTTTAAAATAGAGCATCCATCTTGTTCTTTTCAGCCTGTCTGTCACAATTACCTCAGTTAAAAGGATGAGACCCAAGAGATAGCAGATCACGGCCACTCCAAGAATGAGCAATTCTCTACGGAATTTCTTCCTAAAGACTTGTGGGTACATGTCTACAATGGCTGTTACCAGGCTCTCCACGCAGACAAACTGGAAATGGTCAAGATAAACAATTATTAATCATACTGAAATCTTAAGGGGGTGTTTATAATGTTCTCCATTGATTAATATAGGATAGAAAACAACTTTTTAAAGGGTGAAACTTAGTAAAGTCGAAAAGACCGAGATTTATGCCGTGAGATTACCGCGTGAGATTTTCGATCTTGATTTATGGAATTTTTCAATGGAAAGCTAGCCATACTTTACATTGGTATTATGGCTACCTTAAAAAAAAAAAAAATCGAAAAATTCAAGCTAAAAACTCTCACAGTAATGTAGCAGGAACACCGCAGGATCTCGCATGATAAACTCAGAAAGACCGAGAGCAATCTTTCCAACTTTAATAAATTTTGCCTTAAGTTGTAAAAAAAAAAAAAGACTTTTTACATGGTGATAAAAGCTTTTTAAAATAGGCGATACTAGCATACTTTTCAACTTTTATAAATATCCCCCAAGTGCGTCAGTTTGCTTGAACAAGACTTTAGAACCCTAAGGAAATTATTGACTTCTTCATTTATATTCTATTCTAAAAAAGAGGTGTTAAATATGTAACCCCCAACCCAACTGGAGTCCAGTATAGAAGATGTCTGGTTATAGCACCCAGTCTATGTGAAAGATGTGAGATTTGCAGTGTTGCTAATGTAGTACCTGGCTGTCGAGGCCCAAGAAGATGAGCATGAGAAAGAAGAGGCAAGACCAGAGGGGAGACACGGGCATCATGGTGACAGCTTTTGGGTAGGCAATGAAAGCCAGACCAGGACCTGAAACAAGCAGGAAGTAATAGAGAAGATTGGAATTACATAGTTTAAAGTATTAAATGGTTTAGTGTGTAAAAAATAAAGATATAAGTTAAGATATATATTATGAGCGAAAATATTGGGGCACTTGCAACTTTTTTTGAAATAATTTATGTCTTCTAAACAACCATATTTGGTCTCAATATTTGTTATTGTCTGTTAACATTACAGAACCTCCATTTTTTATTCAGAACAAGGTATGTGCTTTTAAATCAAGCATCCATTGTCCTTCTGTAAGATCCAGGACCCAGATTTCTGAAACTGGACTCCAACTGCCCCCCCCAAAATGGCCTGGTAACCTTCAGATGTCATATGTGCCCAGGGTGCCCGCTAGACCTGTTCCTGCTGCTGCAGATGTAATTGGGACTTCCCCATAGTGTAAACAGCTGTGGAGACATTTCCTAACAACACAAGTCCAGCTAAGTTAGCTTTTGTGTATAGGGAGACCGAGGAAGTCACCAGCAAGATCAGGGAAAACACAGCAGCATTAGCCACATCAAGGACTGAGGAAAGGGAAAATACCTATGGAAATCCATGGACTGAGCGGCAAGTGAAGGACAACGCATGCCTTTCTGAAGATCCTACACTCAGATCTCTTTCACTCAGAGGGTTTTTGTTGGCTATGCAAATTCTGGGTCTCATGGGAAGTCCTCAAGTTCTCTGGCCTGAAAATTTTCAGTGTAGCTCCAACCCTTCATATCCTCTATTCCACCCAAACTCTACCCCATTTAACCCCCAAAGGAACCCAATTTGCCTTTACTTTTTATAGTCCTAGCCCAGTATACCATGTCACAAATTGTGCTTCTAAGCCCAGACCAATCAACCAAGGGAGATATGATCTGCATGTTATAAGGGCCCTAAAAGGGCAGGATGTATAGGGGATGCTAATGGTAACCTTCCACAGCACTGAAGTTACCTAAAAATCAAACTTACCAGACTCAGCCACAACAGAAATGGACACACCCTGCTCCTGAGCCATAAACCCTAGAACAGAGAATATGGCAAATCCAGCCACAAAGCTTGTTATGCTGTTCAGGAAACAAAGAGCAATGCAGTCCCTAGAAGGTGTATATAGAGAGAGGAAGAATTATAATAATATGTTTGATCATACACAAGTGTAGATTTCTACATAAATCTATATAGGGAAATATGTAAACAGTAAGAGCCCTATACAGTCATGAGAAGGGTCCTTTTAAAAGGATTAGCAGACAATGGGTATAGGTTTTCCCCAGGACTCATGTGACAACACATTTTGCATTTTATTTTTACCAATATTGTAGGAATGACAATTCTATGTATTCACTAAACTACATATTGTCTGTTCTCTGGCAAACAAACCACATTTGAATGGGGTGGATACGGGCCATTTGGATGGATTGTAGAAATTTTGCATTTTACAACTTGGCATTAGAATATAGTAAAGTTATTGTCTGGATCACTCCCAAATTTACCTGTAGCAGTTGTTGTTATACTTGTTGTAGCTGCCCAGTGCCGTAAGGCAGCCCTGGCAGATTGCATAAGAGAAGAAAATCTGGGTACCAGCATCCATCCACACCTATGACACAAACATATTACTCATTACTTTATATAATTTACCACAACAAAAAACTGCACAGTCATCATGTGAGTCATATTTGGGCAAAATTTATTAAACTCAAAAAAGCTTTTTCAAGTTTAATCGGGAGAATGATTTGAAGTTTCTCCCGGTAAGTGTCGCAAGATTTGACTAGTGCGATACTTGCTGTGACAAACTTTTAAAATTAAATATATCCATGGAAAGGTAGCCATACAATATAGCTACATACAATATAGCTACCTTTCCATGGA
>WMED01004657.1:0-20447 GCA_019650415.1 Pipa parva
AAAATGCTAGAGGCGCCCCTAGCATTTGCCTACTCTGCCTAATGGCAGAGCCGGCACTGTTGGCTTTTATAATTATATTCATTAAGCCTTACCAGGGATATCCTGTTTTCAAGAAATATATTATGGTGCACACTAATTCACTTCCTTAGAGGTGATTGATATGTTAGAGGTAACCTGGATGTTAGGCAATACATCACCATATATTTAGAATATTGACGTGAAGAATATGCGCAAACGCTATTTGCAGATTCTGGTATATAACCCTTTTATTGGTCCATAGGTGCAAGCTGACGAAGGGTGGTTATACCCCTGAAATGTTACACCTGGCCACTGTTCATATCTTCTTTAGACCATCTTGTGGTAGTATGATCCCATCTACTCTAATGTGACCAGCTGCACCAGAGTATGTAAGTCACACTTCTGATGGATTTCTGTATCAAAACTGCAATAAAAAAATAGGGTTTCTTACCTGTTATGAATTCTGCTTTATCTTCTCCTCTCTTTTTCACTTGTAAAACATTATTGGAAACCTAGATTTAAAACAGGATCCAGTTAATAAAGATGCAATCATCCAATTTTACTGCTTTCTTGCAGATAGTAGCCATATTGTTAAACATACCTCACCCAGTCCCATTGATTTTAGGGTGCTTTACATATGTAGCCCTGGTGAAAATTGGCAGTCCTAAATTTTACCAAAACTACTAATTGTGCTATTTAGTCTCTAATTTATATAATGAGAATTAATATCTTATGTTAGAACTCCCTCGTGTAGTATAATGCATATCTGCATTTTTATGTGTAGGTGTGCAATTAGCAAGGTCTTAATACTTACTGCCTAGCTATTTAGTCCCACCTCCTTCAGTGTCTATATATATTATATATATGGGTATGGACAGGATCCATTTTGTCTTTTGCTGAGGGTGTTGCAGGAGCAACATTCTGCCTCCACCAGTCGGATGGCTGGCACCACAGGGACTCAAGTTAGGAGCCTGGACCTTACTGTTTTATTTATATATATATATATATATATATATATATATATATATATATATACCAGAATAAGAATAACAGAAGGTACAGGAAACTGGACTAATCATAAACAATCCTCCAAATTGGTTATAAAAGATACATATTATTTCACCGATCTCAGTGAATGAGGTGCAGAAGATTGGACCAATCACAAAATACCTTACAGAACCATTTCTTATTAATTCACACTCCTGAACGTTATTTGGTGCATAGTTTGTACCACTGTCCTTCTCTTGCTGGACAGTTTATTTTAAAAGGTCTCTATTCATACCCTTCTCCAACTGAAAAAAAAACTCTAAGATGTTATACTTGAGAAGAGGATTATGACAGCTGTTATGTGAACGTTAATTCATCTGTTGAGATGTTCTGAAGCTTTCACTCTCCAAGAGAGTATTATATAATTTGCAGACATTACATTTTCCTAGATAGACAACCCAGTCACTACTGAGGTCAGCATTGGTCTTAAACCTCTTTTAATCGTGTTGAGGGCTCTGGCTGTCTACTCAAACCTATCTCTTACTAAACTCAATCTAGATTACATTTTAATATAATAATATAAGGTTACTAGCTACCACAAGGAGTGATCCAGTAAGATAGACCTTAAAACTGAATAGCTACATGATCAACCTACCCAGCAGCACATTTCCTAAGTGCTTATCATGTCTCCATCTCCAGAAACATGTGTTTATGCACAGATAAACATCAATTTCATTACTCCATGACGATTAGTGGTTACAAAGCCACTGATAAGAGGAAATAGCAAATCCTCTATCGGTGTGACTAAATACTTCCTGGATAAAGACCTGCAGGAAGTCAGTTTAGTTCTTGCATCCTACTGGGTGTCAAATCATCATTTTAAAACCAGTTTATCTGAAATGTACTTTTCCATGTAGATCCTAGTTATTAGTGAATATAGGTGATATGGATATGCTTAAAATAACAGCAGATCTTATATAAATCATAATACAACTGGTCTGAGCGCTAATTTTTGTCACAGCAAAATAAACCAAAAAATGTTGTTTAGGAAGCGTTTTGTAGGCAGCCATCTTTGACCTTAAATCTCTTTCTGATCATTCAAGGCATTCTGGGCGCTGTAGTTTGGCATAGCTCTATATCATTTACCCTGACTATTCATTTAGACTTTGCCAGCTAAAGACGGTCGCAATAGACTGCTACTGTCACAGTTGCATCTTTTTTTAACTAGAATATTGTCGCAGACACGTCTTTACTATGTAATTATTGTCACAGCCGCAACTTTAAAATTGTGTTTACAATAGGAAAAATGTCACGGTCGCGGATTTGCTATGGGAATCCGCCGTTGGGAATTCGCTGTTTGAGAATTCGACAGTCGAATTCTTACTTTAGTCAATAACCCCCTGAATTGGTTTTCAGCAGCAACCAAACTGATGACACACATGCAGTCCAAAAGATGGGTTTCATATTGTTTTAATCTAAAAGCATGGCAAGACTCCGCTTGCTATATCTCAGTAGGAATACAGCGCTACCAGTAAATCACAGGATAATACATGGAGTTCCTTAGGGGGAAATAGGAGGAGGCCTGGAAATATTTTAGGAATTCAGCACTTTCTAAAAGGAATTTTTATGTCAACTATGATTCACAAAACACCCCTTTAAACAATATGAACCATGTTTTTTTGGCTGTTAACCCTTTGTTTACACAACACCAATAAAAGTACAGAATGTTTCTAGACTTCATCGAGGTACATGCAGAAATACAGATTGGAAGTTTAAGCGTTTTCTCTAACCAGCCTTTACTTCTTTGTGGTTTTTGAATGATTTATTTTTCTGTCGAAACCTTCTCTCTCTCTCTCTTTTTTGTTTTTTTTACATTGAAAATGCTCAGATAAAGCGAGCAACTGAGATTTTGTACAGACTGGAAGATCAATAACGCAGGATCTGAACGCAGAGATGAAAAAGAATTATACATTATCAGAGTCTGAGATTATTTGAAGTTCTTGTTGGCAGGAGTGAGTTAACTCCAGCAACCAAAATATAACTAAATAAAGCGAAACAAAAAGCCAAATAACTCCAAAAAGCATAAAAACAAAATTGTAAAAGACCAAATGAATTCCAGAGCCTCTTTCCTAAGTAAATAATTTAGATTGTAAGCTCTATGGTGCAGGGACCTCCAACCTCTTGAGTCAACCACAACCTGGCACTTAAAGTGTTGTATCTTTGTGATATTATAATTGTATTGTGTAATGCACTTTTCCCATGTCTGTATTATATTTGTATTGCTGAATTGTACAGCGCTGCGTAAATTTGCGGCACTTTATAAGTAAAATAAAACATACATAATCAGTTGACAATTTATACACATTTTGTTCCAATAAAAAATGATCACTTAAAGGAGCACAATTCACCTCTGAATGAATATGTAAATATAATAAGGGGGTTATTCACTAAAGTGAGAATTTGACTGTCGAATTCTCAAACAGCGGATTCCCTTAGCAAATCCGCTACAATTTCTCCATTGCAACAACTTTTAAAGTGGCGACTGCGACAATATTCTCATTCTACAGACATTACTTCAACAGTAACAGTCTATTGCGACTGTCTTTTAGCTGGCGAATTCACACCTGTACGCAACAATTCGGAATTAACGAATAACCCCCTAAATCTTTGCATCGAATTATCCATGGTATAACCAAATTAGTATATCAGTTTTGCAGGCGAAGTATCATGAATAAAGCTTCCATGTTTATCTCCCATAATTCTGTCTGTATTTTCTTACAGTTCTGTTATATAATAATGGATAATTTATTTACATACTTATTAAATAGGATGGAAATACTACTCATTTAAAAAATCCCTGTGCTTTTGCTTGTAAATGAACTCCAGTCTCTCAGTGATACACCAAGTGATTATTGTAACAACATTTTTGAAAGGAGCTCAACTTGTCCTGTTTTTTAACAGATGTCAAGGTCACTTATTAAATAAAGTACAATAAGCGTTTCCAGTGCTGGAACACAGTGAGCATGTTGCAATATAGTGGATAACAATGCAATACATCTCTTTAGAGCATTTTGTGACTCTTTCCCCTATCCTGAGAAACAATGAATATGTATCATCTGATGCACAAACACCTCACATGTGCGTTATACACCCACATCCGACTCTCGCACATTTAAAGAGAAAGTGTCTCTGAGTGTCACTAATTACACTCAGCTGGGTTTGCAATCATATAGGGTTTGCAAACATATGATATTGTGGCTTTCATTTTTCTGCCCCTTGAGGTATGTAATGCTCATGGTAATTTGATCAGATTACAATTCCCAGAATCCATGGTAGGGTTGAGTGTTGACAATATTCAACATTCATTTAAATGAAACTTCTGCTACAACCAGCTCAAGGGGTTTCCAGCTCAGTTGGATGGATGAGGGGAAGAGCACATAAATGTTTATTTCATGCATTTTGTGAATGTTTGAAACATAGTAAATTCAACTTATAGAAATTGGTGTAATATAAAAGCATAAGACAGTGCACATTTGCTTTTTATTATGCATTTAATCACCATGACCTCATGAAATAAATAGGACAATGTATCGATTCCCAATCATAGACAAGGAATGGTCTATCTGTCCTCTTCTGGTCTCTGCTTGAGGTTTCATGGTTGTAGCATGTGTGATGACCTCAGAAGATGATGAGTTCTAGAAAGAGTAAACAGGAAATTGATAGACATAAACTGACCAGCTGCTTACACCATTGTATTTTAAGTGGGGGTTGGAGATGCTGGGCAAAGGACCATTAAATTGACTGACCACTAGGTAAGCTTCAGAGCAAACAACCATTAAACTGACTGACCATAAGGTGAGCTAGAGAACAAAGGATCATTACTCTGACTGACCACTAGATGAGCTAGAAGAGCAAAGCACCATTAAACTGACTGATTACTAGGTAAGTTTCTAAGCAATGGACCTGTAAATTAACTGACAATTAGGTGAGCTGTAGAGAAATGAACAATTAAACTGACTGGCCACTGGTGGAGCCAGTTGTTTAAATTCTGTCCAGCTTAGTCACTCTGTGCCAGATCTTCAGGTTATCTGGTGGCTGTCTAGCTTGCGCTGTTTAGATTGATTTTCTTTCCCATGATGGAGAGTCCATGCTTCCAGTATGTCTCTGCTGATTGTCTTCTGGACGTTCTTAAAGAGACAGCATCTGTGTCCTCTGTTCCTAAGCAGCGTATCTGTCTTTTTTTGTTAACCTGATAGCAGTGGTCTTGGAGTTCCTTCCCGCCAAAGTCCATACCCGCTTGTGGGGGGTTAAGGGTGAAGATCAGGGGCTCCTTAGACTATGCGCCTTGATGTGATCTGGCACCAACCCACTGTGTTGCAGAGAATCCACTTCCAGAGTCATAACAGCAGTTTGACGAACCTAAGCAGAATTTTGCCAAAGGTGAACCAAAATGTTAGATTTTCCACCAGCCATGTAATAATAGTCAGTGAAGCAGAACTCCCATAGAGCTTACTAGATAAAATAGAATTATATACTTGTCTAGTTCAAAGTCCAACAAAAGAAAAGTAAC
Organism: Pipa parva; assembly: GCA_019650415.1. Taxonomy (NCBI): domain Eukaryota; kingdom Metazoa; phylum Chordata; class Amphibia; order Anura; family Pipidae; genus Pipa; species Pipa parva. Next base: position 5,576 of record WMED01004657.1, read on the forward strand.
TACACCTTAGATAATCTTGTAGAAATATGCACACCTGTAGATGTCTGTTTTAAGGACTATACACACTTGCACTGAACCAGTTACAAGGAATAAACTCACAAGTGTTTAAATCGGAATTTAATCTAACCCAGCGGTTCTCAACCTTTATTAGGCCGCGACCCTCGGCACTGATGTCACCGCGCACCGCGTGATGACGTTTCAGCCGAACGTCATCATGTATGAGCGTCACGTGGTGACGTTCGACTAAAACGTTCGGCCAAAACGTCATCACGTACGCACGTCACGTGGTGACGTTAGTTCGAAACATCATCATGTACGCACGTCACGTGGTGACGTTTTCGGGAAAATGTCACCCCGCAGGAACCCTTATAAGGAGGGTCCTGCGGCCGCTTCCGGGTGCTGCAGCGGTCCTCAACCTCCGTGGGTCGGTCGCGACCCACAGGTTGAGAACCGCTGATCTAACCCAACTATGCCAGGCAATGAAACAAACATGAGGAGAAAATATTGTTTCTCTTCACACATACAACTGTATGGATTTCTAGCATGCTTCAGGACTTATGGGATTAAAAAAAAAAGATACATCATTTTAACTAAATGACAACAAATCTTTTGAATTAAACATTCATTTAATCTATTTCCGTTATAAAGACTGCTGTTTAAAATTTACATTTAAATGAGCAAATCAGATCATTTACTTAGAAAATCTCCAGAGATAAAGTAACTGAATCTCTAGAAATAAATGTGAGTCATTTCCATCATAACAGTAACAGATACCTTGATAGATGAATACTTTATTACTTTATCGTACTTATGGCAAATTAATGTTCCTAAAAGAATTATACTTTTATTTAAAACAACCTCGCAGAATTTAAATATTTTTTTGTTTAAATGACTAAAATGCTTTTGTAAAGTTTATTTTCATAGTCTACAAAGAGTCCTAGATATGAGCACTCCATCGTTCCTGGGCTAAAAGCTTAGCTTTAAAAATATGTGACAATGCCCCAGTTCTACTAAGGTGAAATGACTGATTAATAAGTTATTATATGTGTGTAGCAATATGCACCCCCTAAGGCAAATTTCCTTGAGGAGGGAGCCATTTCGCTCCCTCCTCCAGCAGCGACAACTATTTTGTGAGCCTCTGGAGGAGGGAGGAATGCACTCTTCCGAACATATGACCTGCCGACGGCCAATCAGAATAGCTATTGGCAGTCATGGGCGGGGCTTCAGAGGTGCGCTCCTAGCCATAGCAAGGCGGCTAAAGAGCAGCAAGTGGCTCATGAGCAACATTTTGCCGACCCCTGCCCTAAGGGATCCACAATGTTTAGAATATATGTAGACTCTTGGGTATAAGATACAATAAAATCATGTATTCCAAGCTAACTATACCTCAGAGTACATATATATATAAGTTAAGATAGAGTGGTCGTGTTAGTCCACAGATGCAAAATAACGAGTATTGCAATATTTGGTGATACCTTTTTTATTGGACTAATAGTCTTTTTACTTTGTAAATAAATGAGCTTTTGAGAGTCCTCCCTGTCCTCCCTTCTTCAGGTTACAATCAAAACTTGTGTTCACACAGATGTTCTTAAGCTTCTCGGGTAACAGATGCACCCCTATAAAATGTACAACAGCATTCATGTGAGGAGAGGACACTGGAGAACAGGCTGCACTGAATTTTCAAGCATTCCACCATATCTATTACAAATGCAAATCACCTGACTAGGGGAAGGAATGCTTTTGGATACATGCCCTCAGCATCCTGTAGTCTGGCAATCAAGCTTGTGAGACACGTGGCAACCATCGTAAATATTATACTGGCTATTGTGTGTGGAGCTGTGAACACAGCATGCAAATACTTGAAAGCTGCTCAGCAAAATGTGGTAAAAAAAATATATCTGAGCCTGCTGGCATGGGATAAAGGGTTTGATATTTTTTTTTGTTGCTTCATGAATCTCAGAATTTGCTGCTTAAACTTATTGCTGGGTAACTGACCATATTTATGGTGACCTTTATAGAACTCAATCTCCCAGGAATACAGGACGACCTCAGTTATTTACCAGTGTTTTTTCCAGGGGCCCTGGACATACTTGTGAAGATAAGGTTAGCATCCCATAGGTGAAGTTAGCAAGTCATGGTTAGGACAAGGTATGCAGTTCTGTCTGACAAGTCAAAATGAGGAGGCAGAGACAGAAACAGTGAGAAGGTCAAAGAAGGTGAGAAGTTCAAAGCCCAAAGGCAGACAAGGATTGGTACATGGAATATCAAAACACGAGAAATTAAAAACATTGAACAGGACCTGCAGTTTAGAGACAAGCTTGGCAAGGTAGAACCATCAGTATTTACTATATAGAAAATAAATCAGCACTTCCTAATACAATGTAACAATAGAGAATGTATTACTAGATTTTAGAACAAAGTTCCCAAAGACCTTCACTTAAATTTTAGCATCTAAGCTATGGCATTCCACCCGCCAGGGTGTAGGTATTAATGGCATGTGGAGAGGTAAGGAATTTTGCCACCTAAAATTATTTTTAAAAAATCACCCTTGTTGATCATATTGAGTTGTAGGGATCAATCACCAAAAACTATAGATGAAAGTACTTGAGCTGCTAAGGTCTACAATCCTTCAATAACCATTTTAACTCTGCAAGGGAAGTGAGGGAGTGTCTGAAGTGTCTCAAGTACACAACTGATGACAAAACTCTAGATCTGATCCAAACCTTCACTGTTGTTTCTCGATCCATATAGTTGATGTGGTCAGTGATTGTCATCAGAGCAATTACATTGACCTGATACAGATTTTGAGGTGCTTTTTTAGACATTGTATGGATTACAAGAAACTGATTAGGTATTTTTTTAGAAAATGTGGGAGAAATTTGGTAAAATATCATGTCAAAATGGATAAACTATACAGCAAAGCAAGCAAAATGCTACTATTACCACTATTTTCTTTTTTTAATAACCATCCATTAAAATAAACAATAAACATAAATTATATATGCCCCAAAATGAGCAAAAATAATAACTGTTACATTATCATCCACAGTCATGTTTAGAGTTTAACCACAAACAGACGTGTGTTATTTCCCTGCCGGGAGGAGATCTAGTGCTAATAAAACCACCAGTTTTATCAAAACAAACACAACTTACACTTGTATAATTTTATTTTATTTATTTATAAAGCGCCAATAAATAAATAAATGCTATTGTTAACCTCTTACTGGCAGCCTACAACTCCCATGATCCCATGAGAAGAGCAACCTCAGCAGCAGCTCAGATCTAAAGGAGGGTCTCCAACTTGTAAAATGGAAAAGTATTAATTAACCCCTTATGTTCCAAATAAAAGTGCTTAGGCACCTGGAACTCCCTAATTCTCATCTTTCAGATGAGCATCAAAAACACTACTTGCTAATAACCATCCTCCAGAAAGATAAAAAGAAGTTTCCTCCCAGGACACTATACAGGCACTCCAATCCCAGGTAAATGCCAGACAGAGTAATCCCTTCCCACTCCAGTCTAATGTAGGCTGAAGCATGGCACAGAATCATAATATACATTGGTACCTACACTCACCCCCCCAGAAAGAAATGGTGACTTCCTTACTCACCTAACTCATATACAATTAATTATATCATAAATACATTTTGAAACTTAAACTTTAACAGACATCTCCTAGAAAATTACAGGGTTCAATTACAATATTTGACCTTTAATTCAAAGCAACCACTGAGATCACCAGCAAACTCCATCCATGAGTTGAGTCAGGTACCATAAAAGACAACACAAAAGAGAGACATGCTATACTTTTTGAATGTCATCATCAAATATTTTTACACACTTTACTTTCTTTTTTAATTCATGCATTGAGTAGATTTTATGCCTCAAAACTAAGTTTAAAGTCTATGAAATTGTCTAGAACCTTGCCAAAGATATACTGTATGTAGTTATTTTAATAATCTCATGATGGATCCACTTTACCCCTTAAAATGAACAGGCAAAGGTTGAAATATCCACGCTCCCTATAACAGACTTCCTCCACTCCAAATGCTGTATCTCAGTGCTTATGATGGGATTCTCTGGGGTTTTGTACGGTACCTTTACATTAGACTCAATTTATAAAGTACAATTCACGTGATGCAATGTCATTCACAACAGGCTATTAATGCAGAAGAGTTAGTGATAATTTGTTCTTTTGTTTCACTTACACATACACACTTCACCAACACCATATTTCAGAAATTATGTAGATTATTGCCTATATTTCTCATGATGCACTTTGAAAAAGTTAGACATAAGATAGAATCATATGTAGACAGAAGCATTACTTAATTACTTCTTCTGTCATATCACAGAGAATTGTTTGTAGCCTTGTAATAATGTTTGAGAACACACATGACTACGAATCCCATGATCCCTTGTGATGTATTTACTCACAGAAAGGATACAGTGGCAGTCTGAAGGATGCAGAGGCAGTTAACAGAAGTGGCTTGAGGAGGACAAGCAATAAGAGGCAGAAAAATGCAGTTTTTAAACTGGAAATGGGTGTGAGGGTTCCTTTAAGTTAGAATTGGATTGTTCTGATGTCAGAGCTTAAAGGAATACTCTGGCCAAAATTGAAAAAAACATATTTGCTAATTTATTCTAATTACTAACTTTTAGTAAATACGTTTTTTTTTTTCAATTTTGGCCAAAAATTACACTTTCTTACCTATAAAGAAGTGCTGTCCAGCACTTCCTTGTTGTAGACTACATCTTCTTTCTCTGTCGGCAACTCTACGGCGTCCTGAGACTGCAGATCCCCTCTAAGAAGCGCACCCCTCTCCATCCGCGCTGATAGTGAAGCCCCGCACCAGCATTTTCTAATAGTCACATGGGAGAGCATGCACGTCATCAAGGGAAGACACGTTGTTGACATGCACGCTCTCCCATGTGACATAGGAAATGCCGGCGCAGGGTTTCACTGTTAGCGTGATTGGAGAGGGCTGCGCATCTTAGAGGGGATCTGCAGACTCAGGACGCCATAGAAAATGGAGTCTACAACAAGGAAGTGCTGGACAGTACTTCTTTATGGGTAAGAAAGTGAACTTTTTGGTCAAAATTGAAAAAAAATGTATTTACTAAAAGTTATTAATTAGCAAATGTGTTTTGTTTTTTTCAATTTTGGCCAGACTGTTCCTTTAAAGAAAAATGAATAGAAACCTGACCTATATAAGGCCTTGCATCTAATTTATATAGCACTCATTAGGGTTGTTGCAGTATGTATTTGTTATAGCACATTTGTAGCAAGCTATTGAAACACATCTAACTCTTGTTGACTTGTTCAGATGTCTCCAATGGGATCCTATAACCACTCTTCCTGATACTGAGAAATGGAGGCAATTTGTTGAATTCCTGTAAAAGCCACTAAATTACCAGGAGGTACAAGTACATAGATATAAATTACTACAGTGACTCTAACCTAACAGTGTTTTTATAGAGCATCAGCTGCCCACAGATCCTAAAGTTGTTTGTACTAAATTAATTAGTAACTTGGTGGTGGGGAGTCTGGTATCCATCACTAAAGAAACAGCAATAACAAAAACTGTCTTCATGACAGATGTGATTCCATTCTCCATTTAGTAACAGACAGGCCTGGTTACTTTCTACCTAATGTTGGGGACAAATAATTAAAGGGGAACTAAACTTTTTTTTTTTGTAATTAAGGTTTTTAAAGGTGAATTCTAAGTCAGCTTAGCAAATCCTAGCACTGCACGCATTAGCTACAGTCAGGCCTGGCCTACCTATTTTTGTGTGTATATTTCCAGTAACTTTCCACTCAGCCTAATAATAGTAAAATACAATTACATTCAGATGTCCAACACTGTATGAGATCACCTTATTTTGACATTTTTTGGATTTGTACTGTAGGAGCAAAGCCATAATATTTTTGGCGTGAAACCCATGAGTTCTGGTTCACATAGTCTGTTTATCTTACTCTCTTCTTCTACCATTAACCCACTGGTCCCTCTGCTGTAAATTAACAAGACAGCTCTTTACAAAAACTTGTCCTTTGCAAACCCACTCGATACTGATGCATCTCAAATTATATATATAAAGGCTCATATATATATATATATATATATATATATATATATATATATATATATATATAATGTCGATCATCCATAACATTGACACCACTGACAGCTGAAGTGAATAAGATTGATTATCTGAATGACACTTCTCAAGGGATGGGATGTATTAGACAGTAAAGGAACAGTCAAGTTGGAACTGATGTGCTGTAATCAGGAAAAATTGGTAGGTATAAAGATCTCAGTGACTCTGACAAGGGCCAAATTGTTATAGTTAAATGATGGTTCCCTGTGTTTAGTATTTAACAAAAGTGGTCCGTGAAAGGGTAACCTTTGTTACTTTTTTTCTTTTCAAAGGGGCACTATGGTGCTGATACAACTGCACACACCCACATATAAAACTTGTTTATGCTAAGCCAATTGCTGACGCAAATAGCTAAAATACATTGAGGGAAGAAATAATACTTTCCCTTTGCTTCCTTAATTAGTTTTCCTGAGAACTGACATTTTCCTCCCCCCCCCGCTCCCCCTCCTCTTTCTGTTCTGCAAGTTTAAATCCCTTTAAAGCGTTCGCTTATGTTCGCGTGCAGGACATCAGCGAGCGCATAACGGGCTATGCGTACTGAAGCGAACGATCGGAGGGTAAGTTCGCTCTTTGGTGAATTACCCCCTAAATGTTTTGTAACTAATTGATTAGCACACCTGTACATAATAAAGGCAGAACATTGCATATTAGCTGGTGTAACTACTGGTGGACCAAATTTGAGAAAACCAAAAATAAGGAATGCTCCCATATTTAAATTGCACCTGACACCTCGAAACTAATACTAATTTAGGTTGTTCTAATGAAATAAACTTTTGTAGTATGTAGTATTACTTTTGCAATATGTATTTTAAAAAAAAGTACCTATATTCAGCGTTTCTATATGCCATCTTCCTTGTCAGCCCAGCTTTTCTTTCCTGGGTCGGGTTGGGTGCAGCTAAATGATGATTGACATTAGAGCTCCTCCAATCAGATTGCTGCTAGATCGCTTTAAGGGATCTGATTGGAGGAGCTATAATGTCAATCATCATTTAGCCCCGCCCAACCCCACCCAGGAAAGAAAAGCAGGGCTGACAAGGAAGATGACAGAGAGAAACGCTGTATAAAGGTACATTTTTTAATATACATATATATTTACAAAAAACATTTATTTCATTAGTAGAACCTAAATTAGCATTAGAGTTTTGAGGTGAGAGGTTCACTTTAACTGCTATAATGCATAGCTTCTTAACCTTGGTCCTACATGATCGTGCCTCATTATGTCATGTTTTTAAAATCTAACTTGTGCAAACAACTAGGATAATAACTTCTCTCTCTAACCAAGCAGATAAACTCGCCTGTACATAATTAAGGCTGATGAAAACAAGCGACGTGTTGGGAATACTTCATGATTGAATTTGAGGAAACCTGTGTATAGTACTGAGAATTGTGGGAGTCTTAGTGTGGCATCTGCTGGAGTGCCAATAGTTAGAGGTCCCTTTAGTGATATTTAGTAATATTACTGCGTACTACTCTAATAGCCAGAGAGCTAATAATCCTAGAATGCTTCATTAACTGACTCCGTCACAGGATAATTGTAACACATATGCTCATATTGGTGTCGGAGCTGAAAAACATAGCATGCTCCATTGATTTATTTCTGTAGAAGAAAGAAACAAACTGTATGATGGGTACAAATTGGTTGCTATGGTAGCCACGTTTAAATATGTGTTCTATAACCTCTGTAATTGGTGCATTGTAGAAGAATTCTTTTTTTTCTATTCTTGCTATTCAGTTACGCAGTTGACAATACCATAGAGTTCGCCCCAAGGCCCTTTATTAGTAAGTGAGAACTGTAAGCGACAATGTATAAAATGACAGAGTATTACAAGCTAAGTGGAGATCCAAGCCAACAATATGTCTCATGATTTGCTGCTCTCATGAACCACAGATATCTGAAGACCGTCAGCCATGGTGCAGTCATCTGGTTTGAGTTAGCTGTGGAGCGGTCGGATTTAACTGAAATCTCTTCCCAGCTTTTATTCCAGCATTCACATTAATAACCAAAAAAAAAATCTTCCTGGGGCGACACTGACTGGGGCAAGGTAATAGTTAGAGTTTCAAAGTAATAATAATCTTTCCTTTTCATCTATAGAATTTAACTTTAGTTCAGGTTTTCTGGAAGGAGCACATTCAAACTGTCACATGCCTCATCTATAGATTTCATTTTGCTAAGATTTTCTTCATCAATGATGAAAAATATATCCTCCAATACCTGAAAAGAAATGTGAACAGCCAATGTACAACCTCAACATACAAAGACTAAAGGATATGGGAGAACGGTGGGATAAAGTCAGTAGTCATAATTTCAGTTAATTATGCTTTATATAAGAAGGTTGGGGTCCCAAACCTAAAAAAATGCCAGGTTATCCTTTGTGTACCTATATAGACATGCTAACAAATAATTAGTACAGTTACAATCCTTTGGTTACATATAAACCAAAGTGGTTTCTGACCTCATACCTCATGCCAAGTTCTAGGGGGTAATTCAGGAAAGAACGAATTTACCTTCCGATGTTTCTGATCACTTTGCCGAGTCGGCTACGCGCTCCCTGGTCTTCTGCAAGCAGAGATCAGCGAACGCTTTAAAGGTACTTCAGTTCAGCAAGGCGACTCGAGTAGTCGCGAGGAGACCAGGGAGCGTGTACCCGTCTCGGCGAAGTGATGAAAAGCATCGGAATGTAGCTTCAATCTTTCCTGAATGACTCTCTATCTCCTGTGAGCATTGTAAGCAAAATTCAGTAGCCCACAGAAAGGGCTATGTCCTTCTCCTCTTCAACTCATGTAGGATTGTGTTTCTGATAAGCACATTATTCCGGACTTCCTGTGTTTGTATGAACTACAGCTGTAAATGTGTGAACAAGTAGAAAGGATATCCGAAATAAATTTCTACTTTGTGCAACACTGAAAATTCTCATGAGCTACAGATTAACCACACATGAGTTGAGGTAATTTGAGATCTTAGCATGGACCAACATATTGGTAACAGGTTTTTAAACATTAAACATGCAGGATAAATAAGAGATGAATCTATGTAGATAGATAGATAGATAGATAGATAGATAGATAGATAGATAGATAGATACAGATAGATAGATAGATAGATAGATAGATAGATAGATAGATAGATAGATAGATATAGATATTTAGATATATCAGAGAAAATCTTTAAAAAATTAAGCACACCAGGACCTTTAAGGTAAACGTTTAATCTATAAACATCTTAAACTGATGTTTTGTCCTGGGTCTATGGTCTGTATCAAGGGTTTTATCTTGATAAAGGCCAAAGCAGCTAGTTTCTTTAGTAAACAGAGGATAGAAATGTAAACAGATCCCCCCAGAATGTAATAAAGAAAGAAAACAATGGAAGGGGTTAATGACTGAAAAGTTAACGGAGGAGTTGGGGACAAAAATGGAAAGAAGTATCTAGGGTAAGTGTCAGAGCAGCTGAAAGGTTTGCCATTCTACTACTGGCACCAACTTTACCAGGGTAAGGAAAGGTAGCATGGGGGACTGCCATTCCAGTACTTGCCCCAACTTTACCAGGTTAGGAGATGGCAGCATGGGGGACTGCCATTCCAGTACTTGCCACAACTTTTCCAGGTTAGGAGATGGCAGCATGGGGGACTCTCATTGCACTAATTGCCCAAACTTTACCAGGGTAAGGAAAGGTAGCGTGGGGGACTGCTTTGGTACTATTTGCTCCAACCTTATTGGGTTAAGGAATCGCAGCATTGAGGGGCATCCATATACTGGTTATTATGTTAATGGGATGGGCAAAGCCACCAAGGAAGTTGTGTTGTTTATCATTATTGTGAAATAAAACTGAGGCAAGTTTATCTCATTGCTCAGATATGCTTTTTATTCATCTTAAAAAGACAGAATAGGTGGATTAAAAGGTTTACTATACTGTGGGAACATCAACAATACAACAATCAGTGAAGCGACTATTAATGGTTTTTCTATTGATGGAAATGTATTTGCAGGAGTATTTCAGCAGTAAAATACCTTCTATCATATTTTCTACCACTACCTCCTTGGTCAGTTATAAATGGGGCTTATTCCTAGTAAAACACTGGCGACAACCTCCCTTGCCTTCCAATAACAATAAAGGTTTTTCTGGAAAATGCAACTTATTCAACAGGACAGGCACAATCACAAAATACGAAGTAGGAATACCAAAATATTCATTGTTGCCCAGTATTAATGTTATCACCTATGTCAGAGGGCAGCCATTTTCCTAAAATAACCATCAAATTACTTCCTTAGGTCATGTATTTCAATGGCAGTCCCATGTGCTTTGTTCCTTCAGGGTTAACCACCTTTCCAACTCATAATGAACTATGTATGTATAATTTTATTTATTTAGAAATAAAGTTTCAAAATTAAAAAAAAAAAATGAAGCGCCTACTTTAGATTTACAAATAAAACAGGAACACTTCATTGTGTTCCTGGCACCATGCCAGTTTTATTGACAGACCACAATCTAAATAAACCAAGTTGGTTGATACTGTTTACACTCCTACTGATCGCTGTCAGACTTTATAATTCTTGTTTATTGTATTATTTTCATTTGAAAAGTCCAATTAAAAATACGGTGGTAAAGCTTCATATAATTGGATGTTTATAAGATGTCATTGTTGATTGTTTTCTTAGCGCTGGAACTGTCACTGCACCTAAATTCTAAACATGCTTAAACTCAAAGAACAGCTACAAATTATACCTCTTAACAGTGGCTAAAAAATGCCAAACTACTCCACATTTGTCCCGGATTAGATGTATAAACTTTATCTACTTCTGTTATCAACAGTATAACCTGAAGGTGCACTGAAACAGAAGTATAAGCCAAAAATTAAATTAATTCTATATACAGTATATATATATATGTGTGTGTGTGTGTGTGTGTGTGTGATAGTTTTCATTACAGATAAGCAGACAGACTGCTACACAGACCTGATATGACAGTAAAGCAGAAGAGCGATTATCAGTAACTGAGTTAGTGTGTACACAGCCAATCAAACTATATGGGTCTTATTCAAGAAAGTTAATGTGCCTACAAAAGATGCATTAGGCATTGGATGCGGTTCATAGTACAATGTAGCTGGGGCATGCTACTTAGACACAGTCCATTGCTTGATAAATTATGCACGCAAAGTGGTGCAGGGAGCTTCGTAAGTACAGGACCATCATAAGTCTTCAAACTGGACACAAATTCGCAACATTGCAGAGTTTGGTGAATAAGCGGAGTTGGAAAAGTGGCGAACGGATGCAATTTTGAACCTTTTTGCCACCATTTGGACTTGAACACCCCTCCCCCCCCAAGTCACTCTGCAGTCTATAATATGGCAGGGCCTTACAAAAATCGACATTCACAACACAAGAGTAGCAATTTCCAATTAAGACGGGTGCCTTTAGTATGTAAAAAGCATGATAAGATTTTATACTGTAGCTTCTACTTACATATTATTACATAGGGGACTTGCATTATACATTCACATACCAACTAACTTGCATCAGTTAGATTGATTTACACAACTACTCGCCTAGACACAGATTTTCTAGGCTGTTGCTGCCATGACAACTGGGATGAACGCACATTGGAAGCCTGAGGAGCAGTTTTAGTGGCAGCCATTTATGTTGTGGAAATTGTGTACATCATTTGGAGCAGAGCAAGTTCATGGATTTTGGGGAGAATTCAGACACTAATCATTTTCATCTCGTTTGAGAATAAGGGCTCATTTTGAAATATATCCTGAAGGCAGTAGCCGATGCTCAGCACTTCTGTAGCTTTCTGAAGATGCCTTGTGTTCCTGAATGTTTATCCAGTCATTTAGTATAGGCTGACTGGCTTCCCACATTGCTCCCAAACATTATCAGTTTGTGCTCAAACTAATGAGCTACTTTGCCACTTCATGTGTTGTTGCTGATTAGTAATTAGTTTGTTTACTGCATTGTTGCATACAAGCAAACCACTTCAGTAGGTTGTCTAGTTAGGATTGCCACCTCACTACTTTAAAACTGAACATATACACAATTCACATGTTGCAGTGGTATTTTGAAATCGGTTTTGTTGATTGCTGCAAACTACAACTACATTCAAGGAGCTGTATACATATATAACATGTAGTTAAACTGACTTAGGATCAGCACTGCTACACAGACATTTTAGATGTGTTTGGCTTTTATAGGAAACAGGTGGCATCTCTGTGTCTAGTTTCCTGTGTATTTTATAGATGCTTTGCAGCAGCAAAATCAACATGGTGGAAATCGGTGATGGAGTTGGGTCTGGCACAGCCTGAATAATAAAATACAAAGCTTCTGTGGTCAAGAAGTACAAGGTTGAAATGATGAAACATTTAGCTGCAAAATGGACGACACTCCCACAATCCCCACCACTGTAGCTAATCTATCTGAATTTAGTAGTTATTCTGTTATTTTGTATCTTCCAATAACTGGAGAAATCTCACCTACCGAATCATCTAACTTGAATTCATGCCTTGTACAAACTGACCACTGTTTTATTCCGATTCTAGCTAAACCTTGCTACTCCTTCAGGATTCATGTGTAGGACCTTTGCTTGTTAATGGCTTATCAACATAGGAGCTTGCACTCAACCTGTTGACTGAATGTTGGTCCATTTCTGGTTTATGCATCAGACAACTGCTTGTATTATTTAGCCAGTATCATGGGGGACTGGAATCAGTCAGTCCTGTCAATCAAAGCTCAGGGCCCTAAAACTAGATTAGACAATATTAATGATTAAGGAATTTATCAGATTGAATTGTCCTGTTGTACGAATTCAGAAAAGTTTTCCACTTCTCCAGGATTTACACATTCAGCCCAGGTTGTTATTTTCTGCCATGTGATGAATTCACTACCAGCAGGTGATGTTTATGCCAACTGCGAATGCGACAACAGAATTAATCAAGTTGTAAAGTCCCCGTTTGCCCAAGGTGTACTGGGATCAATAAGCGGGTCTTCCAAATAAAACTGCCAGTCCATTTTGCTGCTATTTCTGGCTGCCGTAAAGCAAGATTAATTATCCACGGAGAATATTTAAACTGTTCCGTGACTGTGACAATATTCAGTGTGACCTTATGACCTCATTCCCTCTGCGCTCATTATATAGCAATATTTAAACTAAGTCTTCTTAATTGATCATTTTTTATGCTTGGAGCAGTGTTTAATTCACCCTCAGTTGCTTCCTATTAGTATTATATTATTGTTATTTTGTAGCTAATTCCCTATCTCACATTATCTTTTTTTTAATATTTTGCCTTAGTTTAATCATTCTTTATCTGCTTTTAGGGTTTCTGTCTTATGTACTTTTATGTCACTATTGTCAGCTACAAAATGTATTAAGATGCTTATTACAAATGTACCATTTTACTGTGTAAGTGTGGCGCTTATGGTTGATGAGTGAAGGACACATTTAGGGTCTTATTCACTAAAGACAGAATAATTGTGTAAAGCTCTGAATTTCCATCTATTTTCCTCTTCTCCATGTTCGCTCATTGAACCAACTCAAACTTGGCAAGTGAGCAACCAACTCAGGTGACTACATTTGTTGCAATCTTATGGAGCACATTGCATCAATTTGGATGAGTGTATACAGGTACGGGTACATTCACTCATTTGACTTCACCACATCAGAGTGGTGAATTGGGGGCGGGGGGGGGTTAGTGGCAGGGCTCTGCATTCCACTTCTATCCAGCTAACTATGCCATGCAACGCATCCGACAACGATGGCCGCTGTCTGCTTGTTCAACAAGTCGAATCACTGCTTAGTCAATAATGAAAAGTGAATTTGCATCTGTTTTGGAGATGACTGGAATTTTAGTGAGGTGAATTCAACAGGTGAATGAACCCTTTAGTCAATCAGCCCCTTAAGAGTGAATACTACTGGAACTAATCTATAACAAACTACATTATTCGTGCATACCTTTTGCTTCCTTTGCACCTCCTCTCCAGCTGGGCACAAACCTTTACTGCACATGTGCAAGTCAGTCTTTCAGTTCTGAGGGCTCAGTGGAGAGAAGACTAAGAAGGCAATAGTCTTGGACCTCCAGTTTTTTTTTTTTTTACATCACTATCCCTATTATGTACAATGTCTCATACCCCAAAATACAGCAAGTCTCGAAAAGTAGAGAGTAGAATTAGATGACATTTTCCTGCTAGAATTGCAAACCACTGTGAAAGAGGCTTACCATATCAAAACGTCTTCCTGGTGATAATATCTCATAAACGTGAACAATCCATCAGCATGTCATTTTGTGATACACATTTCTGTGGCCAAGTTCACCGTTATTTTTATATCGATTTGTAAGGCTTTATTCCTTCCAGCTGTGTTTGTTTTTTGCTACACACTGTACTTTCCTAGTGATCGTTAATATCATTTTCATTTGTACTGCCGGATGTTGGCAAAGATTAGGATACTTAGACTGTTCTTGACTATGTAAATTAGAGTGACTGGGATATAATCATTTTAAGACTTTTATGTTTATTTTATTTTGATAGTACTTCATTCACCATTCAGTTTGATTTCTATTTCTCCAACAAATTATTTTATATTGGATCAACTGAGGTTCTGCAGTCCTTTATGTCATGGATTCGATATAAAAGGATTTTGGACCACTTAAAAGGGATTAACGATAACATAAGTATGTTGTGTGTTTCAGAATAAACAAATAAATTGAGGACTGAAAATCTGTTCTCC
>WMED01004658.1:0-20442 GCA_019650415.1 Pipa parva
ACATTAGCAGTATGCTTTACATTAGCAGTATGCTTTACATTAGCAGTATACTTTACATTAACAGTATGCTTTACATTAGCAGTATGGCTACCTTTCCACTGATAAATTTGTTTGAAAAGTTTCAATAGGTAAATACTGATCGAAAAAAATCTTGCAATATTTACCGAAACTTCCGAGATCTCTCATTAATAAACTTGAAAAGCGAAGACGAGTTTATTAAATTTCGCCCTTAAAGAATATGATATTTTATTACAGAGGAGAAAAACCCTACAGTATAAAGAGGCAAAATAAAAATCATACCTTGTTCTAGGTAAGGTTGCTAGGAAAGTTGCTACTGTGTCCTGTTGCTGTTCTACAAAAGGCTAGATAGGGGGTTATTTGATAAATGTAATTTCTCATCCAGAGAATTCCCACCAACTTTGCACCAATTTACTAACTGCACAGTGTCTGAGATTGGGCATATTCACTATTGTGTAGATTCACAAAACAGCACAAAGTGAGTGTAGTAAGCAAGGGTGGGTGTCCAGAGATGAAAAACTTATGGGTGGTGGCCCTGTGACATCATGCCATCAGTATTGTATCACTTGATGTCATGATGTAAATTAGGTGGATAGAGTACTAAGGTGACTGTTCCCTCAAGAGACAAAGATATTATAGTAACCCAGTGACAGTATTAACTAGGAATGGGGTTACATAGAAAGGGATGTAAGAAACACTTATTGTAATGTAAGCAACTTTAATATGGTAACAGTGGTGGTAACCCAAGTGTGACAGACTGGTGACAATGTCCTTCCTTGTAATCAATCCTGGCTATTATTAGTATTTTGACATTAATCTAAAAAAGATACAGTTATAGTGGCATTTCTCCTTTAAACTGATTCATGGGAATCATGGAAAAATGACATCACTTTGCTTGGCTGAATTCACATGACTATGCTACTGCTAGACTAACCAGAATACCATTGCCATTCAATTCTTTGAATCTGCTGTTTGGTGAATAAGGAGTAGTGAGCTTTATGCCTAGTTTCTCTAAACTGTTCATGCAAAAAGATTCAAGCAAATGTCAGTTAGGAAGATTAAAGGAGATTATTCACTAAGGTGCGAATTCGACTGTGGAATTCTCAAACAGCGGATTCCCATAGCAAATCCGCGACTAAAGTCTAAAAGCGTTTACATAGAAATTTGCACTGTTTAGTGGTATAGTTAAGGGTTTGTGTTTTAGACCCCTGTGATTAGAACTCCTGGGCAAAGAGATATAAATAAACCTAAACTCTGCATTGCTCCCTGACCATACATTTGTAGCATTTTCAGCTGCACAGAGGCGCTCCACCATGCTCCTGCATCATGTCCCTATGCTGGGGAGCCACATGGAATTGTTTGATCATTTCAATTAAAACATTGTTTGATCGAGCAGCAATGTGCACTTCAGGGTTATCTAATAAGACATTTCTAAAAAAATTGGAAGTGAAAAGACTTCATTTGATTTGTAGACCTTGTTCTATGTATGCACCAGTTAAAACAATTTAAAAAAAACCAAAATGAAATCTAAGTTGGGTCATTTGCAATATGATGGTGATGACTTAGAGTGATTGATTACCAGAATAATAATAACTGTAACTAGCAGCGGGAAATCACTCCAAGTGGCTCATGAACTTCTCTCAAATTTAATTCTCTAGATAATAGAGTCTTAAGGCCACAAGCAATGATTTCAAGCACCAATTGCTGTATATGTAATTATATATACCAGTCATTTGTACTATCGTGTGTCTTATGCTACTGTTAGTTATCTGCTCTCATTTATATAATTAGGAATTCCTTGTATGCAGACATGTTCTGATGACTACCTTTCCAGCACAGCACAGCACAAACCTGCATATGTTTCAATGTTGGCAAATGCTAACAGAAGTAATTAAAGCGGGTATAGAAGCAGATCGACATCAGCAGTCAGGCAAGGAATGTCTCAGGCACAAAGCCACAATGTAATGGCTACTGGACATTTAAAAAGTAGACAACTTTCATTAAACATATCTAGAGCAGGAATAGGGGGATTATAATGTTGTACAGTAATGATTTTCTAATGGGAAATGCACCAGGTTGCTTTACATTTAATTGTGTAAACTAAATTGCTTGAATGCATCACCCCTGATGCTGCATATCCCATTCACTGCTCATGCACCTGCATAAATTTATTGCAGAAAAATGTATTTTAGTTCGTCTCAGCTCAACCCTTCTCTGTGAGTTCTTTACAAATCTCTGCTGTGTCCTCTATGAGGCCCGATGGCTAATGCAATCCCTCCACCCGCAGGTGAATGAGGAAATGGGACATAACTTGATTTTCTGGCTCTAAGGAGAAAATGCTTGATAACACAGTACTAACACCAGTAATACTGGTGAATTGAACTGGCTATAAGCCCATGGAAACATTTTTAATCCTGAAGAAAGAATAAAAAAACTCATTCAAACGTATAATAGGAATTGTACCTTCCTCTTTATGCCAGGAAAGCTTCACCTGTCAGTTAATGCTGAACTATAACTCCCTGCATTCTGACTCTTAGGGCATTGTTTTTAAGTCAACTTTTGTAAGGTTTCAGCTAAGAAAGAGTTAGCAGTATTGAGAAAGCGGGATGAATTTCTGAGAGTTTCAGTAATATCCACATTGCCACACATTTGTAACCTAACCCCACTTCACTCTGTCTACAGTTGCACAGCATAGCAGCATTACATCACCCCAAACATTGATGCGGTAGCTAGGTACCTATACTTTAGCATCAATAGAAACGACATTAAATAATAATTATGCAGAATGTGCTCAGAGATAGAATTATATGGGAAATGTGCCTCTTAACTTCATATGACCAAATTGTTTTTTCAGCCAGAAATAGATAAAATGTTTGCATGGGCTGGTTATACACTGTGCACACCTGTACACACCCTCTCACACTGCTTAGTAAGGAATGTAGAGAGAGCAGCTTTCCCTCAAATATAAATTCAAGAATCACTTTGCAAATGAAGTACTTTTGCATTTCTCCTCAGGAGATGCACTAATATATACTGCCTACTAAACTGCATATAATAATATGAATGTGAGGCACAACCTATATACATTGACACCAGTGTAAAACCTGCACAATTACCTATTTCCAGCAGTTGGGGGCAGCATTCAGCCCTCACCTCATGAGCCCAGCAGTAGCAACCCCCCCGCCTCTATGAAACATGCACCTCTGGCCACTGCAATGATTAAGTGACAGAAAGAGAAGGGCAAGGAACTAAAGATAGTCATCAGTGGGTTAAAAAACACTACTAATAGCATGGACAGTTCATTTAACTAATGCCTATTTATTGTACATAACTTGATTTTTTGCCCCAACCTATTAGTTGTTCCCATTATTTGTCAGCTAATTAAGAAGATAATAGATGCTGAAGAGTAAGACTTCAAAAACAAATGCTTACCGGCCACCACACCATGCTGCGTCCAGCCAGAAAGAAACCTCCAACTGTTCCACGGCTCGTTCTTACCATTGCCTGTGATAAAAATCATATTTTACCAGTTAGATGTATATATGTGTATGAATTCTCTTTTCTCCTATTTATTGTAAGAATGAACAGCATTTTAGTGAGTAATCGAAGAACTTTGCATTGTGTATACCTCTGCCAGTAGCTCTTTCCCTGGCTTGGAGTAAACCACTGACTAAGTCCATTACTCCCTTCTGTCTTTAGTTATTCTATTCTGGAATTTACAGAAAATATGGAAGACTGGAGCAGTTGAAATAATTACAGGAAGTCATTTCAATGCTAATGTTGCTTCATGGGAAAATCCAACTTGCTTTGGGATGGTTCTAGAAAAAGTATAACTTGTCTCATTGACTAGGAAACTTGGTTTTAAATTACGCGTTATAACTAAAGAATCGTCGGTCGCAGAAGTTTGTTCTGTAAACTGAATGTGGAAGGGCTGCTGCTATTCATTTCTACACATTCCAATTACTTTGTTTACGTGATTTCATAAAAGTGGGGAGAAAAAATAATATTGGAGGTAAACAGCCCTTGTTCTTGCTATAGACGAAACCTAAATAATGGGACTTTTCCAAATATTAGAGGATGCCATACCATTTTGAGGACTTTTATTTTGAGGGCTGCTGCAATCATTGGTCATATTTATTCACAGGGTATATTTATCAAGGTGTGAATTGTCCCATAGGTGCATGAATTGACAACAATTCACTGCTTCTCCAACTAGGCACATTTAGCAAAGATTATCTTCTCCCATGAGAAGAATTGCCTCACAGTTCATGACATTTTTCTGACCACATATTTACGCATCACATCTTTTTACTGAAAATGTGACAACAATTTTATTATTTACCATGTGTAAAAGTGACAATTTTCCCAAAATATACCGGCCTAAATATGCAGATTTTGAAGCAACAAATTTGGGGGCACTTGCTATTATTCTGGGGACATTTCACTAAAAAAAAGCTTAGGTTTTGGCAACCACAACATGACACAATTGTAATATTGACGGCTCTATATGCATTTTGGTAGTAGGAAGAAATGAATTTTTTTTTAAAATTACATTAATTTTTAATAATTAATTTAAAAATTTTTGAAAAAAAAGATAGTTATAGTGATAGTGTCTCCTTTAACCAGACCCAAGTGATGATGATATCACTTTTCTACAATTTGTCTATTCATGTTGCTTTTGCTATACCACTGGTATTATTCAATGACAATTCACTCCATCACTGCTACAGAACAATGATTAGTGAATATGCACAATTTACTGCAATATGAGAGAATTATCAGTAGACAAATTCACTCTTTAATCAACATGCCCCTTATTGTCCCCAGATCACAAGAGTATGCTGCAGACCATTAAATAGGCAAAGATATTACTCACCCATACTCCCACCACCAGGACCACCACAAAATACACCACAATAACTGAGATATCCGCAGGGTTGTTGATGGCGATTTTATTTTTTTCTGGCTCAGGAGTTGCTGTGCCTGCAGCAGTAATGGCGTCCATTCTAAGTTCTTCACCCTGCGGGGGACCTTTCCCAGTGTTAACTGGTCCCTCTCTCTTCTCTCAGGTGTGTGAATTGGATGTTGTTGTTAATTATAAACCTGTCCCAGAGAGATCCACCCACCGTTTCTCTTCCTTTCCTCCCCATCAATGTATAACCTGCCTCCTGTATTATCCTTCCTAAACACTGTGTTTCTGTGTGCATGCCAAGGGGAGTCTGATAAGTGACAAATTACCTTTTCTCTTCAGCATTCCATGATAGTGAGAGTACCTCACCTGTACAGGAGTATGTGAAGAATGCTTAGGCCATGGATGTAAGTGTGAAAGGGAATGCCAGGAGTTTTTACACTAAAATGTTTCCAAATGTATCATAAAGTTAAAGAGGACAGGTCTTGGACTACACATAACCGCCTGCATGGAAATCAAATACTTTCTCTCTAGCTGTTGCAACAGGTAATTGGAATTGCCATGGGTCACGATTAACAAACAAGTGAGAGTTAGCAGTATATTTAAAAGTAGTGTTCATGGCCATTATTTTTGCATAATGCAGGTTAAATAATAAAGTAACATATAGATATGGAAGTTGGCAAAGTCCTTATTGTCTGTATCATGGAAATGTATACACCAGATTCATCTTATTTAAACTGATCTAATTTTGGAGTCTATGTTTGGAATTCACTGCCATCCATATTGCACCACAGCAGGATTTTCCAGACAGTTGTACCCTGATAAATATTACTATTTAGGATTCAGCAAACTGAGTCCTGTGCTCTTTATCTGTTGATTTACCACAATATTCTGCAGCAAAAATGTGAGTCACATGACCTGATGGTGATATCAGTACCCAGGCCCAGCTCAGTGGCGCTGATTGCAGTTTACTGGGTAGGCATGTCAGAATACTGGGGTACCTTATATCTGCATTGTCACTACTAAGCTATTGCATCTGGTTCAGTCACAACTTTTCTTCCCCACAGCCCTCAGAGGTAAAGGAAACAGTTTAAATTAATCCTCAGAGAACCCTCTTTGCTCCCTGGGCCCCTGGGCAGTCACACTTACTGTACAAGTGGTAGTTATACCCATTGTTCTAGTGGTATTTGCTAATAAAACACTATACTAAAACAGCCAACCAATAATGAAAGTTGAAACCAAGAAATCCTTTCACTTTGTGAATCTTTTTTGGCTGGAGATGAGAATTCCATGTACCACTTTTCAAACCATCTGACCACTGTAAGGCACTGTTTCATTAGAGTCTATGGGAACATTTTCATTTTAGCCTGTCAGGGTACCTAATATGGCATCTCTCAATCATAGTATTAAACACAAATATTTATATTATATACAATATACAATAGGTTTTACTTTAAGCAGTAAATCCATAATTTATTCAGGCACTGAAAGCTTATTTAAAAAGAGTAAAGAGAATTTCTGCCAATGGCAAGTCCTAATCCAACTGCCAGGTGAACTCAAATTAGCAGCATACATTAGCATCATTTTGGTTTACCCCATAACCGTCAAGATTACCATAATCATGATCATTGTCATGAGGTACAGTACAACTAAGTAGATACCTAAGAGGTAAACTATGACAGGAATTCTCTGTCTAGAGTAGACTTAGCAGCAAAACATAGAGCACATGGGATCCTTTTATCAGCTGTTGCTGTGAAAGCCCGCCATTTATAGAGAACTTAAATAAATGTGAGATGGTGCTAAAATTTGATTCTGAAATATTTACTAGACTTTAAGCATGGTTATAAAAATAATTACAATAGACCAAAAAGACTATAGAGCAGAAATATAGAAATTTTTCTCACCTCGCTATATATTTAGTTAAAATGACAGCAACAAATGTAGGAACCTTTCTATAGTCATAGTGCCAGTGTTGCCAAACTTACATTTTTCTGACTTGTACGTTTTCCTTGCTGATTGTCTGTGATATCATTGTAGTAGGAAGTGCACAGAAACCAAGATTCTTACAAGACAATGGTTCTTTTTATAGTCTCCTGGAAGAAACTCACTGCCAACCAGGTTGCCACATAGTCTCTTAGATGCAATTTATTGGCACAAACCATTCGTAACAATGTGTTTGATTTGTAATGTGTATACAACGATGAAGAAATCGAACCGGTGGATGAATTCATCTTTCTTGGAACCAAAATCAGCCACGATAGAAACTGCACTGCAGAAATAAAGTGACAGATCGCATTAGGATGAAACGCTATGATCAATCTGAACAACGTTTGGAAATGCAAAGATATTTGCCTTGCAACAAAATGCAGGCTAATCAGCGCAATCATTTTTCCCATAGCCACATACGTATGGATGTGAAACATGGACATTGAAAAAGGAGGATTCACAGAAAATAGATTCCTTTGAATTGTTTTGCTGGAGAAGGCTTTTACAAATACCACGACAGATGGCAAGAGTTACATATAAGGAAGTAATCGATCGCATCAAGCCAAAGACCTCACTCGAAGCCAGAATTACCAAACTATGACTATCTTATTTCAGCCATATTATGTGAAGTATCTCCCTAGAGAAAGACATTATGCTGGGAATGGTCAGTGACAAACAAGGAAAGGGCCAACCAAAAACCCGTTGGGTGAACACTATCAAATCGGACATGGGAAAGAACATGGCACAATTAAAAGAAGTAGTGTGAGACAGAAAAAGCTGGAGAACAATGATCCATCGAGTGTTCAAGAGTCTGACCCGACTGAATGGATAAGAAGAAGAAGACACAGTAAGATCATTTCCTGAACAGGAGGAGAACTTGTCTGCTCACAACTTTCATAATTATGGAGTCTACTGTGAAGCTGGCACTGACAGAAGCAACCAGCCATGCTCCATGATGCAACCTCAGCAGGGCCCATTCATTTACACATACACTTTTGATCCTGAAAATTACTGCACATGGACCCCAGTTGCCAAAGAGCTTGGTGAGTGGTTCATGTATTTCAGCTCTGACTGTAAGGCAGACATTTGTCCAACTTTTCTACCTGCTGTGTCTTTCTAAACTGCAGTGTCAAAGTGGATTTCCCACCAAGAAACAATAGATCAAGGGTTCACTTATCAAAGATTTTCCATTTGTTTCTTTATTGCTTTCTTGATTTTCTCCAAACCCCTTCTCTGCTATACACTAATCTTTCGAATATGCCATGCTGGCGCAGATTAAGGGCCTTATTGACTAAAGGGCGAATTCACCTGTCAAATTCCATTCACATCCCCAAAATAGTCTCAAATTCACTTTTCATTATTGACTAAGCAGTGAATAGTCTTCTCGAACAAGTAGACAATAGTGATCGCTGTTGGATGTGTTGTGTAGCATAGTTAGTCGGATAGAAGTAGAATGCGGAGCCTTGCCATCATCCCCCCAATTCGCCACTCTGATATGGAGAAGCCAAATGGGTGATTTCAGAGCAGTACACCTAGTCAAATCTAAGCGAACATGGAGAAGCGGCGAGTAAATGTGAATTCAGAGATTTATGCAACCAAGTCTACAAATTGCAATTCCTGGAAAGGTGAACATTAATTGTAATATTTTGGTTGAATCTTACAGCTTTCTTAATAAAGTGCTGTCATTTGGCATGGAATGATACACTCTCCATTGCAAGCCTCTTGAAAAGGATATTGTCATTGAAATAAAAATAAATTGCTTACATATTAATGCATTGCACCCACCATGTTATTTTCCTGAAAACTTGCAGTTTATGATCTTTTTAGTTAACCATTTAAAGCTATCATATTTGTGATACTATTGTCGTTAGGTATTGTCATACCTAATGTGGAATGTTGTGTAAAAAAGTGTGGTTTTGAGGAAAAAGGTGATCAACATGTTTGTGTTGGTGAACATTTTTCCTGGTGCTCAACAGACTCACTACTTCCTTCCAAGCAGAAACACAGCTTCCTGTCTCTCTTTAAGGGAGCATCAAATGCACAAAATCCATGTAATAAAAAAATGAACCCCCTTTTTGAAATGTTCAGGTTTCTGCTGATTACATGCACAGTGTTGCTGGTTGGAGAGACCTGAATAGATTTCAGCAGTAAAAAGAAGTCTAGCTGAAGAAGGAAATATTAAACTTCCAAAAGATCACAAACATAGCAATAGGGACTGCTGCAAACCTTCTGTAATCCCTAGTGCCCGTGGGGGAGGGATGCTCAATTCCAGTCCATTTATAGGGACTAGGGACACGCTGTGAAGTTCTTCCACTGCGAAAGATATATACATTTATATATATAGTGTCAGACTGGCCTGCCAGCAAACCAGGGAAATTCCCAGTGGGCAACCAGGCTTTAAGCAGACCCTTCCAGCTGGCTAATCCAACACTCTGAAAAGCTCCTGAAAGGCACCAAAGAGCTCCCCCTCTAATGTCATGCAAAACCAGCTTGGGGTGCCCAATTGAGTCAGTCCAACACTGATGAGATGAAATAACACAACTCTTTACGAACTTGTGTAATCAATTTAATGGGATTATACAGTAAAATAACTGAGTAATTATGTTATGAGAACATCCAGCAAATTACTCTATATTCAGCAGCAGGTGTCAGGACTAACCCTCACTTATGTGGTACTAGCTTGAGAATGCAAGAAAGGATATTTGTTGTTAAAAAAATACTTTCTTAAGACAGGTCACAGCAGAAAATCTCCAGAAACAGAGTCTATAGTATAGTCAATATGATAACAGCATTGAACATGCTACATGTAGATACAGTATATACAGTGTAGGGCTTTCACTCACTTGCTGCGGTAGTCTTTTCCAATAACGACTTTCAAACAGGTTCTTTCTAAAGAATTCATCTTTATTTTACAGGAAATCAAAACTTGAACAGAAATCCAGCCTCACTTGGCAAAATAATAACATAAAACAAATAACATCGGTTTTCAGACTTTTCTCACAAACATGAACCTCTTTGTCCATAAAGCTCACTCCACAGAGTCTCAGTGGTCTTTCCAATAACCACACCTCAGCACAGCTAAACACACACTGAGAGAGAGACTCCCTTTCTCTAGCTAAACTTGTGTTTTTTAAAGCTTGCACAGGTGCACTAATTTAGACAAACCCAGAGATGGAATATAGGAGTAGCCTTCCCACCCAAAACTCTTCAGCCACTCCTAAACCCTGGGCCCAACCTCCAGTTTAACAAAACTACTGACAGTTTAACCCTGTCAGTCTCTACTTCTACCAGGGTCTTATGCCATTTTTGACAGGAGTCTAAATGGCACATATACTCCATCTATCACCTTTCCACAGGCCTGCTTACAACAGATACATACTGTATTAAATGCATATTAGAATCCAGTAGTCTGTGCAGGCTAAGCCACACTGTATGTCCCTATGTCCAGGGTTCCTAAAATGTTTTCACCAGGCCCTCAATTTCTCATTATGGCCGATATTCAGTCTTCACCTAGTGCATACTCAGTGCAACTTACATTGACTTAAAGAAACTCAACCTGTAATAATTGCACCCTACACAGCAGTCCCAATTAATCTCAGAAGCTACAGAAGTCTATATTTTCATTATCCTTGCTCAGTATCTCCAGAACTATGTTTTAACTTGATCAGTTTCCATACATATCTATGGGGAGTGACTTGGAGCACAGGGTCACTATCTAAATACATTGGGGAAAACTGCCTTGTGTGACATGCATTTCAGAAAATGCTAACTGAACTGGGGGAAATTATGTGGTTACTTATTAGCTGCAATTATGCACCAGGTATCAGAGATACTAAAAAGAAAACTTTTAAGATAAGAGTAAGGATCCTTGCACTGCCTTTTGACCTTAGGTCATTTCACATGCAATTTCTGAAGCCTTTTTACATAAGAAGTATCTTTGATGAACTTGCATTTACGTGTCACAGTTTTACTGCATGGGTTGGGTGTAATAGTCCCAGCTTTTAGTTTAATTGGATGTGGAATATGGTGAACCACATAATGTTTTTAAAAGGTCCTTTATCTCTCAATCCATGTCAGCTTTTGCTAATGGAGCTAACTCTGATAAGTATTGTATGGTTATGAAATACATCGAATGCATCCACCCTTTCTCCCCCACACACATACAGTAGGCACGGGGTGATTTTATTTACTTCAGAAAACACTTTGAACCACAGCAGAGGAAGAATTGAACCCCTCTATGGTTTACTGACAAAGCAACTGACACCTTGATTCATTTGGTCGACAGTTTAATGAATTCAGAGCATTCACCATTCATGTTTACTTAATGCAAATGTAAGTGCATTCAGTCCACCATCAATAACTCAGTGAATGCATGGTTCCCACATTCTTCCGGTTATGAAATGCCTTGCTGCCATGTTGACCTAATCCCTAATGCTGCATAGTTCCTATAGTGCTGGACCACTATGGAAGTGGACTCAGATGCAGCCAGTTTCTGAAAAGTTGTTCAACAATTCCCATTAAGTTCCTCTCCTTGCAGTGTCACCCCCTCTGCTCTTCTTCTGAACCAAGACACTAAACTAATGGGGACCCAGAGAAGGTTCCAGGCATTCCAGATGCTACAAGAAATCTTATGGGATGGTGCTGTAGGTGAGAGACAGGGCCACTGGAGGTAAGGGCCAAGTTGTAGCAGTGGATGCTGAGACCACTGGAGATACACTCCTGTTGCATTTACTCTTGCTATTGTAGTCTACACACAGTGCATTATGGTTATGCTAATGGGAGTGGTGGTGAATGCTAAAAAAAAGTAAAAATACAAAAAAAAAAAAGCTTTCTATGCTCCAATTATCCACAATTTTCCATGGCCCCTGGACAATATGTCTATCCATGCCTTGGTAAAGATAATTGTGGGAAGAAAAACTATTGAAATAATCCTGCTGTATATGTGGAAACATAGTGACTAAATGCCAGTGACTAAAGAATGTTGTTACCCCTAGATAGAAACTGATAACCCTAAGGAAGTCAGGATATGATTGAAGAGCAGTGCAAATTATTCCCTAATACAGTGATTGTCTCCCATTTCCTCTTGGGTGAGACGATTGCCAGCAATCTCTGGGGCATATTTATTAGAATGCCTAGTGACATGGCTATTTATTATACGTTGTTATTCTAATCAACAAGGTTTGCCTTGTCCACATGCTGTGGTAGTTGTATATTTTTCTAAAGGTCAAATTTTACTCAGGTAAACTGAGATGAATTTTGCTATATATTTTATATACTCCCTTAAGTCTGGGAAATTAGGATGAAATCACATTTTGTAATGATATTGTCATGAGCAAATTTGCTTATACACAGGACAAAATGCGGCATGTGGTAGGAACTGTCTGCCAAAATAATAAAAGAAATTACAAAGTAAATGCAGCCATTGACAAAAAGCACAAAAACTCCTTACTGATGTGACAGATTAGCATAATGTCAGTATTTAAACATAAATATAAATGTATATAGTTTTAGTGACATGGGGCCCTGTAATAAAATAATAAAATCGGCCATGTCAGCAAAAAACACAATAGTAAATAACCACACTATGCAATGGGCAAATTGTGGCTGAATTAATGTGGTAAGTGCAGTGAATGCCCCTCTATCTCCTTATCACAATCAAACAGGAGACACCAATGCTAACTTGCCTGTCCTGAGACAGTAGAACACCTGTGGGTTCCTTTTAGATCACCATTTCCCCCCCAAACTTTTTCCTAATCTTTGATGATTACTCCAAAACCATCCATTTCAAAAGCCATTAATGCATAACTAGATGAGGTCTAACAAACTCAGTCCATACCATGTCATGGCTTGGTGTCAGTCTGTATCTGTGCTAGTAAATCAGCAGTTCTGGATGCGCAGCTTGTAGGGAGGGGGGCATAAAGGAGTTTGCTTTTTGGTTTTCAGTGGAATTGTTATCTTTTTAGCAGAGACAATGTAAATACCTTGTGTTTTAAGAATGCCTGCACTGTGTGTCCTGAGATACATGTATTCTCAAAATGATGTCACTTTAAGGATGTTTTGTTTCAAAGTGGATAAAAAACTCACACTTAGTCCCATTCATTTAGCTGGATACATATAGGAACTGCTTCAAACTGCAACTGCAGGAGATTGACACTAGAAAAATTAAAATGATCTTGTTTACAGAAAAACAGATTGTAAAGATGTTAACCTGTTAAGCATCTCCACACCTTCCTTGCCAAATTAAAATGTAAGACTATAATCTACACAGATTGATTTATTCAACAACATTTTGAGTCATCTGATCATTTAGCATCTCTAAAATCTTTCATTTGTATGGCTGACTGTTTATTAAAAGTGATAAATAGTGTTTGTTTTATTTGATGGTAAAGGGATAACACGCTTGCTTTCACTTTACATTAAATTGCCTATATAAAACTATAGGATAATGGTAAAAACTGCTCTTTAAAAATGTAACCAGGTTGTTAACTCTGCTTGAAAACTTACACTGAACATGTCAGTTGTATTCATCCAGGCATAGATAGCCAGTCTACCTACTAGTATTTTCACACATGGTGACGTTTTGCTGACATTTCTTAGGAAAAATTCCTCCCAAATAGGTGATGGTAATTGCAAGTGTTTAGCCACTCGTGCACAGCATACCAGTGATAAACAGGCTAAAACACATGCTGGAAGAATTATAGAATTTCAAAGTGTAACAATGTAGTATGACCTTAGCCTGAAATAGCATGGTGACAGTCATGACTGGAAATTGCTTTTGCCCAGAATCCTTAAGGGTGGTGCTAATTTCTAAACAATTTATGTAAAAGTGATATTAAATAAAGTAAGTTGCATAAACACAAGAAATTATTGATAATGAAGACAATTTATTTTAAATAAATAAATATATGAACCAAGGAGAAAAAGAATGGCACTGCTAATTTTACAAAACAAGATGCATTAATGGGTGATTCCAGTGGTATATTGCTTCATAGCCTGGGTTTGTCCATACGAGCAGGGATAGGTCAGTTTGTCTTAGTGTTGGGGTAAAAGTTAGAAGGAGGGATGGAGGAAGTTAGGTATTGTATTTTTTAGGCATTTAGGTTATTTTTGTTAAATGATCAGAAGCCAAAATAGAGGCCTCAAAAATGGCCAACTGAAAGTCACAAAAGCTTGAAAATATTGGATAAATGCAGCAGGTAATCTCCCATGCCCAGACACACACAAGAAGGATACAAGCCACTTCACCAAGAAATATGACATAAACTGGGACTGGTGATTTCCAAAAAACTGGGACTGGTGTTCAGTTTCACTTTATTATGAGACTAATGAGATTCAGTAGTGGTACAAAATTATAGTAAATCTTTCCGATTTTTTTCCACTAATGACAAATATTTTAGCATATTAAGTGGTCTCAGTGCTTTCTTGTCATGACTAATTGTTTCTGTTTTCTGGTGGATTAGCAGATAAACATATCATGTGTTATCAGCCTATGTGATGTTTGTGGATGGGATTTTATATGTGTACATTGGTGGTGGGGTGTGCAATCTATTTAAATACAATGGGCTTTGGTGACATTACAGTGACCTTGTTTTTATTTTTTAATAAATAAATCGTAATTCTAAGTATTTCAGTGTAAGTGGGAGTTCTGTGTAAGTTCTAGTACGGAAAATAATCCACTTTATGTGATTTACAATCAAACTGAACATCGGACACTCTTTTCATTAGCTAATTCATATCAAAATAATAAAAAAAGAAAGTTATTAACTTTGCCACTTACTTTCCTGGGAATAAAACCTCCAAGCAGAAAGCATTACAATCTGTGAGCAAATAAAACCAATACAAGTAGTATTGTTCGCTGCGCTCTAGTAACATCGTAATAAGAAAACTCATATTGTAGGTTTAATGTGTTATCATTTCTAATATGACAATGATAAGAAAGGTTTGTAATGGAATTTCAATAGTTTATACAAGGTAATCACAGATGGGAAATATACAGTATGTTGAATGAGTATTGTTCATTGATCTCAGAGAGGTTTCAGAGAAAGTTCTTAGGAATGTGGTTGTGGAAAAACTAGACAAGATTGAATTGGGCTATAGACAGTACACAAAACATATTTGACTGATTAGTGATTATTGATAATGAATTAGTGATTAATGTTAACCTGAACACTGCAAAATGACATTAGGACAAAAATGAATCCCTTGGTCTTCAGATAAATATACAACATATCTTGCTAACTTTCAATTGTGTGTCATTAAACATTCGAGGATTTCTTTCTGTTCTGGTCTGTATAATATAATAATGTACAACTTCTAACTGTAAAAAAAAGAACTACAAAAAAACTATCTAAAATGTTATTTCTTTGCTGAACGTGCAGCATAATTAGACTAAAGGACAAGAGCTATAACATAAACTATTTCCTGGACATTCCTTCTCAGCATTTCTAAGAGTTTCCCTTCATCTGCAAAACTTACTTCAATCCACTCTCAAACCCTTGTCTTTTTTCTTTCCATCCTTTATATTTGGACTTGGATGGTTCATCAGGCCACTCTTTCTTCTTCTTATAAGCTCTCTGTACCCTTTATGGAAAAGGAGAGTGAAGGATTCTACTAATGTTCAGAGTATATACAGTATGATGTCATGAGCCAGCGCACCATAGCAGTTGCCAGTAGTTGTAGGTGTGTGAGTGACGTTTTGACATGCTGCACTAAGTATAAGCCATCTACATTTTGGTTTTCTGACCCGGGTATTTTGACAGTGTTCTAAGTGAGTAATCCAGCTGCCACCAGTGGGGGGTTAACTTGAGGGCTGCAACCTGGGAGGTGCCTGCCCCCTTGGGGAGGTTTCAGGGTCAAGACCTGGCCCTCCTTAGAATCCGTGCCTCAGGGTTAACCAGAGTCAATTCCCGCTTTGGCACATCCTGCACTCCTGTACACCTTAGCATTTCCAGAGGTGTACCACCATGTTCCTGTGTGTTTCCTGCACTTTTCCACAGTACACCTTAGTGTCTCTAGAGTGTACCACCTTGCACCAATCCCTCTATGTATTTTATGTTTTGTATGCCTTAATGCTTCTAGAGGCATAAGGGGTTCTGGGTTCACTATAGTGCCTCTAGTGACGACCCAGCTCCCATGGTAACTCCTTTTGTGTTCATGGAGATCCATGACAGGATGTACCTACAGAGTCATGGAAAATCTCACAGAGGAATGAAGCACTGGAGACTGAAGAACCATAATACAGCTACTTCTTGAAACATTACCATAGCACGGCAACCTTAAACTAATATTACCTTCTATCTGTGTATGTAAGTCTTCCTTCCATTTAGATTGTCAGCTCTATGGGGCAGGAACCTCCAACCCCTTGTGTCAACCATAACCTGGCACTTAAAGTGAAGTATCTTTGTGATATACTTGTATAATGCATGTTTCCCATGTCTGTGTTATATTTGTATTGCTGAATTGTACAGCACTGCGTATATTTGTGGCGCTTTATAAATAAAACTATACATACACAGGGGAATTCAACAACAGGGGAAAACTTTACAGAGATCTAGTGACCTATAGCAACAAAAGTTTGGTATGATTTCAATGACCATAAGAAAAGACAATGCTGCAAACTGCAGTGCTGTTTTTTTTTATAAAAGGCTTGGAACTTCTTTATACACTAGGAGACATGTACTCCTTGGTGTAATTAAGGAGTATATTAGTAGGGGTGGATTATAATAGGGCGATATAGGCAGTCGTTCAGGGCCCCAGCCTCCTGGAGGGCCCATGCCCAATAGACCAACCCTCTCCTATTTATGCAGAGCCAGGGCAGGGGTAAGCAGCATACCTGTGCTGCTGGGGGGGGAGTGCTGTACTGGTGATACCCCCTCCTTTCCCCTGCCCTGGCTCTGCATAAATATGAGAGGGGTGGTCTGTTGGGCATGGGCCCTCCAGGAGGCTGGGGCCCTGAAAAACCGCCCATATCGCCCTATTATAATCCACATCTTCAAAACAACCTTGGGCCCATGGTACACTTGATGTGCCCCTGGTTATTAGTATACACCAAGAAGTCCCATGACCATATAAAAAGCACAAGGCTGCAGGACAAACAAAACTAGAAGATAAAGAAAAACAAAATCATTTCATTAAAAACTCACAAAAATAAAGAGCACTTAAAGCTGTCTTCAAATGTGATTATATACAACATTGCTAACAATTCATTCCATTGTGAACAACAACTTACCTGGTTCTCTATCAACAGCTGTTGCATTTTAAAAGAAACCATAAACCTGAAAACTAGTTGAGGTAAAGCTCACATTTATAGTTGCCAATGTCTGTATTTGGTGTAGTCAAAACCATTCTTAGAACTGCAATCAGTGTAAACTGACCAAGCTTCAGCTCAGTAGGCATTTCAAAAGGCACATTTTGTAGCCATGTTTCAAATTGTTTGTAGCTGTTTACGCTAAAGATACTAGATTTGGTTGAACAAAACAAGCATTCAGATTCTAAACAGTAAAATAACCCTGGAATCATTGCAATCATTGGCTGGGTACACAGTGGTATTATGGAACTTCATGCTACTATCGGTAGGTGAAACAACGTTTCCTATTGGTGCAGTTCTTGCATCAATGGACATGAGGAATTGAAGTCATTTTTAGCACTATCACAACAGACGTGTGTAGAAGAGTGTGAGTTATTGGCATCTGATGAGGATCATTTTTTGGCTGAACAGTTTTCTTTAAGCTCAGTGCTGTTAATCATACATTAACCCTGCTTAATAACTAAAATTTACAGCAATGATTCACTAGATTCCAAGCAACTGCAGCTTAACTCATTCACTGCAGCCAAATGATAAAAGAGACCTGTCACCCTCTGAAACAACACTTTATCATATAGGAAATAACAAAAACAAAAGGAGGGTAACAGGTTGTTTCAAAAGGCGAAGAGAAAGTGCTTTTACCTGAAACATGTCACGGCACCGTGATAAAGTGTAGCCTTGTTAAACCGCCTTTTGAAACAACCTGTTACTCTAGTCTTGTTTTTGAATCTACTGATGTGTTTGGCAGGACAGGTGGGTTTTGTGTTTTTCCTACCGCTAATACTGCAGTGTTGCTTTGCTTCCTTTACATATAGGAAATAACAGTTTGCGTGTGTGCTTCTTGTCTTTTTCATATAATAGCTGTTAATTGTATATCAATAAATAAGCTCAGTAAACCTACTCACTCAGTAGCACTTTGAATATGATTATCTGTAAAATTGTCTTGGTCCATTTGATCATGTGAGAGGATTTCTTTTCATTCTCCTTCTATAAGTACTTTACAAGCATTTGTAGATTACTTACAACAGTTTTGGAATTCATGCAAATCTGTTCCACTACTACTGATGCTTATTATGCATTTCAGGCAGACATATCTCTTACAAAACACCTTTACTATCAGTAAAGTCAGCCTCCATTAGTGCTGCACCCTGTCTCTCATATCTACCAGTTTGGCACCTCAAATACATTAACACCAACTCCTGTTATCACTCATTTGTTGCTAAGCCTGCAATTGCTGTCAACCCTGACTGACATTAATTCCAATTAAAGTATACACGTCATCATTTCTAACTATCTCGCTCTGACTTATTCTAACTCAACAGGACTTCTGCCCAGACTCACTGGGCAGAAGAATTAGCTAAAAGGCCTTATAGGGCCACATAGAGCCAATGTTTTGCTGCATGGACTTATGGGTGAGGTTTTGACCAGTCTTTTGACCAATGAACACCAGGGGTGGGTTCTGGTTTTTAATAAATGCATGCAGTACTTATTGTGCTAACATACCTGATAAAGGGTGTTTTGGCTCAAAACATGCCATGCAGAGTTAATTCATTCTCCATGTTTCCACAGCTTTAGTACACATCTCTAGTCCTTGTATGTAGTGGAAAGATGTTCCTTTCAAAAATATTAGCGAGTAAACTGTGAATAAACTTGGAGTATTAAATACCGCATCTCCTCAAACCACTCATCACAATTTTTAAAGTAGTAAGGTCAATATGCTGTTTTTTTTGTGGACAAACTGACGTTGAGCAAAGTCCTGTCTTTGGATATATACTGTTTTATGCATTTGAAATAATGACCTGGGATCACTGTAATACAGTTTCCCAAGGCTTCTAGCTGATCTCCTGCTTCCATATCTGTTCTCCCACTTACCCTGAGTCCCACATTTATCCACAGCCTTTATGCCATAGCTCAGCTTGCACAAACACTGTGTTGCACTGTTGACCTACTTCCCCACAATCATTCACTGGTTTGTTATGTGACCCTTACCATATTTTTGCCACAACCAATTTGGCTCATCCCATTATCACTCCCTTTGCCGCTTTTTATGTTGGCTTGCACCTAGTTATGCCATCCTTTACAGTTTGCATTGGTCAATTTTTCCTTCTCTATTTTCCTCCTCTGCAGCCCCACTTTATTGGTAGTGAAGGGCTGAGTTACTCAAGAGAGTGGTTTCTCCTGGTTCTAACTTGAGTTTGTGGGTTGTTATTTAATTATGACACTTGTAAAAATGTTATCTTTGAAGTTAAATTCATAAATGTTATTGCTTTCTGTCTGTTTTTATCTTTACTGATAGCAGCCATGTTTTTTAAACAGCCCGCACCCTGTCCCATTGTTTTCTAAGGTGTTTTACATAAAGTATATACAGGGTGTGTGGCCTAAAACCCAATTTTTAAAGCTAAATATTATACTTTATAGACACAATTTAGAATTTTTGGAAGAAAAGTTGAATATATAGTAACTATAAATGCATTTGAGGCAGTTTCATTTTTTTGGTGTTACTGTTCTTTTAGGGGGGAATTCACCATTGTGCGAAGTGAGCTCTGAATCCTTCGGCTCACTTCGCACAGACTGTTATGCGCTCGCTGATGTCCTGCACATGGACATCAGCGAACGCTTTAAAGGGATTCCAGTCTCAGTGAGGAGACTCTTTTGGTCTTGCTGAGACTTGAATCCCTTTAAAGCATTTGCTGATATCCACGTGCAGGACATCAGCGAGCGCATATCAGTCTGTGCAAAGTGAGCCAAAGGATTCGGAGCTCACTTTGTACAATGGTGAATTCCCCTTAATCTACCCTATCAAGTGTTCAATCCCTTCAGTGATTGTAGCTTGCAATCTTCCAGCACTTCTACTAGCTTATATACATGTCCTTCTTCTCAACATATTTCTTTTTAGCATGGGGGGTTGAGCACCTCTCTCCCAACCCCCCTTTAATTCAGTCCCTTCCCCTATGCATAAACTTATGGTTTGGCCCAATGTTGAATTTCTTATTATATTATCTTATATTTCTTACTACAGATCAATCTCAGTTCACAGGGCACGGTCACGTGAACTTAAGCCTCGTCAAGCCGGGTTAGCAACCCTCTGAAAACCAGCCCTGGTTTGGCCCCGCTTCCTTTTATGCTGTGCCCACATCCAGGACAAACTGTATATCTTCTTACCTACACGCAGAGGTGGGTAGTAACGCGTTACTTGTACTCCGTTACATTTACTCAAGTAGATTTT
>WMED01004659.1:9272-20438 GCA_019650415.1 Pipa parva
AAGTCCGACTTACTATGCCACACTATGTATCCAGAAGCGTCTAATGCTAGTTCGACAAGTCTATCAGTTGCTTCATGTAGAAGTGAATTTGCGTCTTCCTGACAATAGTGACAAGAACAGATGCAAAGTCATTGTACTAGGCAAATCCGCCATTTAATAAATAACCCCCAATTTAAGTTCTGGGTCATTAGGCTATTGGTACCAATCATAAGCATAAATAGCTACAGAAGGATAAAGTGGATGAAATACATTAGCTGCTTATTTATCAGGTTTCAATAGTGCTGCCTAGTTTCCTTTTATATAGAATAATGGTTCTCAACCTTTGGGTCGCGACCTCTAAACATTCTTCTCTATGCTACCCCATAGCTAAGTTTTTCTAAAATCTCTATGTGAAACTAAAATATAATTTCGGTCTTTCATTTTTTTTCTTTCCAGATGAAATTGTATTAGAAAACTTTGAATTTGAATGATATGGAGTTTATAGAAATGAAAGATGTAGATTAGTTCATATTTCTAATAGGATGCTTCAATTACATGTCTCTCTACAACATTGCACAATCTAACATAAAAAAAGAATCTTCATGTGTTGGAATCTTCACAACAACAGTAAAAATGTATGAGTAAAATGTATTTTATGTTTTAGTTTATAATTATCCAAAAGCAATAAATAATTTTTGGTTTTCCTGTAATTTCATCCTGAGTTATCATGCAGAAACCTTCATACATTACACAGTTTTAGTAAATTATTGTTGCAATAGTTGCAACCTTCTCTGTGCTATCAATCTGTTCAGCAATGCAGTCAGAATAGAATACTTATTTTGTCCAGAATATATGAAAAATGTGAATGTTGTATTTTTATTTACTTCCCCAGTCATAGCTGCTATTACTGCATTTACTGGAACATCCTTAGGGGGGGAATTCAGGATTGTGCGAAGTGAGCCCTGAATCCTTCGGCTCACTTCACACAGACTGATATGCGCTCACTGTTGTCCTGCACGCGGACATCAGTGAGCGCATATCAGTCTGTGCGAAGTGAGCCAAAGGATTCGGAGCTCACTTCGCACAATGGTGAATTCCCCCTTAAAGTGCACCTGTCATCTCAAAACTCTAATACTAATTTAGGTTCTACTAATGAAATAAATGGTTTTTGTAAATCTATATGTATTTTTTTTAAAAATGTACCTTTATACTGAGTTTCTCTGTCATCCTGACTTTTCTTTCCTGAGTCAGGTGGGTGGGGCTAAATGATGATTGACATTATGGGGGTTATTCACTAAAGTCCTAATTGTTGCATATAGGTGTGAATTCGCCAGCTAAAGATAGTCACAATAGACTGCTACTGTTGTAGTAGCATCTTTATAATGAGAATATTGTTGCAGTCGCGACTTTACTATTGTAAAATTGTCACAGTAGCAACTTTAAAATTGCTTTTTGCAGGCTTGCAAATATTGTTACTACATGTATAAACACAACCTTGGTCTTCTTAAAAGGGCACTATATAGTGCTGATATAACTGCACACATACATATAAAACTCCTTTTATACTAAGCCAATTGCTGATACAAATAGTTCAAAGTTTAGGGAAGAAATAATAGTAGTTGCCATAGCTTGAAAAATGCACATGAAATGATAGCTTACGCTCAAATCCCGTAGTGGTGTGGAATAATCCAAATAATAGATCCCTTGTTGTTTAGGTGCGGGGTGCACAAGGTAAAGAAGCCTCATAAGTAGCAAAATAGTTGTATACCGGGCACACCCCATGGGTAAAATCCAAAAAATCTTTATTCATCCATGTTAAAAGCAGATAGCAGTGATAAAAACAAAAATAAATCGTATGTAGGGGGGTGCCTACATACGATTTATTTTTGTTTTTATCACTGCTATCTGCTTTTAACATGGATGAATAAAGATTTTTTGGATTTTACCCATGGGTGTGCCGGCATACAACTATTTTGCTAGTTGCCATAGCTCTAAAGAAAGCTGACATTTTCCTCCCCTTCGTCTTTTGCAAGTTAAGCAACATGAGAAGAAAAAGCTGCCTGACTGCTATTGGTTAAGCAGTGTATAAATTAAGCTTGGAATGCAGGAGATTACAGAGGGAAAGCTGACTTGTGCACATGTGCTAAGTAGTAAGTAGGGCAGAAATGTCCAGGAGAGGGTACCTTTTCATGGAAAACTGACCAGTACATGTCACACAGACATTTCCTGGTGCAGGAGTTTATCAGTGCCGCCTACTCAATCATTCTGCATCACATGAAACAACTACTGGGGAGAAACACTTCTCTCTAGGGCAAGAGTCCTCAAACTTTTTAGAGGAGGGAGCCATTTCACTCCCTCCTCCACTGGTGAAATTTTTCTCTGAGCCACAAAGAGAAAGGAGAGCATCCTCCCGATCACATGACCTACCGACCTCCAATCAGAAGAGGTGTTGGAGGTCATGGGCAGGGCTAGGGAGATGCGCTCCGAGCCACAACAAGGCGGATGAAGAGCCGGATGTGGCTCGCGAGCCGCATTTTGCCGAACCCTACACTAAGGTATAGTAGTGAATATGTAAAGATGTAATCTGACTATAGTTCCCCTTTAATACTGCAAGGATGTTATGTGGAGGTCTAAATAAATCTAGAGGATAAAGTCAGTGGTTGCTAGCAGGTAGCATGTGGCCCCTCCCTGATTTCTAGAATATATTCCTACAATAAACTTATTTCTTTTTGCTTTTTAGGATAAAAAACAAGAGTTAAGCAAGACAGCCAACTATCCTGAAATACAAAACGAGAAGATGAGAGATACAGAAGATGTCCAGGGCAATAAACCAGCAGATGAGAATGAAGCAGGGATATGTCCAGCTCCAGAAGCATTACCCAAGACAGAAACTGAAACAGACCAGAAGAACAAATCACTCATTATTAGCATGTCACCATCAGCAAAGGCTGGAGAAGGAGAACTTCTTACTGTGCAAGTCACCGAACGAAAGAAGAAAAAATAGTTTGCTTCTTCTTACATCAAAACTAGTGAAATATGGCAGGAAACAATTTTTATTGTATAGAACAAAAGGTTTCGGACACATATCTCTAATTTCTCACACACTGTAGTATTTATTAAAGGGCTTCACATCCACTCGTTTTCAGCTCATATTTACTTTAGGATTTAGCCATGCTTCCTTTTGTGTTGCCATAGCAATGGTATATGCTCAGATTGCAGCTCTTCCTCCAATCATATCACTCCGGTACAATATCATTACTTTTACTATCACCAGTTTAAGAGGGGTCTAAATAAATATTATTTCCTGGGACTACGTAATATGTAAAAAATCCAACATACAAAAAAAGAAGTGCTTGTCATTTTAGAGGACACATAATAGACTGAAATACATTGTTGTGTAAGAAATCACAAAGCTGGATTTATCTGTACCTGTGATATGTTTTAGGGAAGTTAGTTTGCATACTTAAAACCTTCTCAGAAGAGAAGAGTGTATTTAAAATAAGAAATTATCTCCTAAACCAAACAAACATACTACACTACTCTGATGAACCAACGCAATTCCCATTATTGTTGGATTGCCCACCACTGCGTAACCTTGTGGCACTTTATAAATGAAAATATACAGGTACATACAAATAGATGCACTGGTTCCTGTTTGGCTACCATGTGAATAACAACCTGTGTGTTTCACGTCAATAGCGTGTACATTTCAGATCTATGCCAGAGTGGACAATGTGTGATTTCCCTGGCACAGATTGTAATGTGAGAGAATCCATTGGCACAGCTATGCCAGAATGGACAATGTGAGACGACTGACGGCCACAGTTTCAAATGCAGTGGTCCCCAACCGTTCCTGGATCTGAGACTGGTGTCCTTGTTTCCCAATCCAGCAAAGGTATGTCAGACCAAACACATTGCTGGCTGCATAATGGTAAAGCGTTTCCTTGCTCGCATCACCACCATGCAAACTAGTACCAAGGGGCCTAGAGATCAGCATTGGGGGACCCATGCTCAGTAAGAGAATCCCCTGGCACAATTATGCCAGAATGGACAGGGTGAGACAATCCACTGGCACAGTCTCTAATGTATGAGAATTCATTGGCACTGTTAAGCCACAGTTGCTAATGGGAGAAAATCCATCAGTGCCCTGGTTTCTGCCCTGGTATTGTTACCAGCACCACCCAAGCTTGCAGCCCTCACTCCATAGGAAGCAGTATAGGGGCTTTGGCTGGTTTGTTTAGCAGTGACGAAGTGGAAAAGTCCAGCCCAGCCATGCTTAGAGCCAGTAGAAACACAGGGAGCGGCTGTGCTGCATGCAATGTGTGTGTGCACAAGCATGGGATGTGGGTGGGTCCAGCCAGTTTAGCAACACAGGCAGAGTTGTACAGCAAGACTGAAGGGTGCGGTGCCTGGGAGCAGGAAAGCAGTGGAAGGGCTGTGCAGTGTGGAGGTAGGTGCTAGAATGTGGACATTGGGGGTATCACTGGAGAGTGATGGGGGGAGGGGGGTCATAGAATGTTAGAGGGGCGACATACATTCATAGATAATCTCATTTTACATTCCTGCCTATAGGGGGGGCGCTGCTCAGTTCAGCCCAACACAGTGGTACCTTGAGATACGAATTTAATTCGTTCCGTGACCGAGATTGTAACTCAAGACAGTTCGTATCTCAAACCAATTATTCCTTTTTAAAATAATACATATGAAATGAATACTTTCTGGCCCCAACAGCTCGTATCTCAAATTTCAGCTCATATCTCAAACAGGAAAACAGTCCGAATCGCAACTCGTATCTCAAGAAATACGTATGCCAAGCAGTTCGTATCTCAAGGTACCACTGTACAGAGAAATCCCAAAAGAAGGGATTACATAGAAGAGGCAGAATGAGAACTATGTCCGTTACAGCAAAAAAAAAAAAAAAAGATTTCTTTTAAGTCTCCTGGTGGGCACAGGGACCCCCTCCGTGGGTTTGGCATAGTTTTTTCAGTGCTGACTGACAGCAACTACATGCTTTAAAGCAAACTGTGGCCAAAAGTAGAATAAGGAATAGAATAAAAATAGTAGAATAATAACATTGAGCAAGCAGCTGCACTTTCTGTGCCTGTCTCCCTATCTGCAGCCTCTCTCCCTCCTCCCCTTAACTCCCTCCCTCTCTCTTGCTTATAGCAGACTAAAGACACTAGTCAGGGATATTTATCAAGCCATCTTTTTTTGATATTCACAGGACTGAAAACAACAATGCAATAAAAATTGATTTTCAACATGGCAAAAACAGCATTTTTATATAGGCAATAACGGCATAATACAATAAAGCACTGTTTCTCCAGCATTAGGCTATCAAAATAAAATCTTTTCAACTGATAAATTTCCCCACTGTGTCTGGGCAGAGCACTTTTTGCTTCCTTTTCAGGATGGTTGGCGGTTTTTGTTATACAGCTGACTCTGGGGCTTGGCGCTGCATTCTTGGGGCAAATTTATTAAAGTTGGAAAAGCGGGAGAACGCTTTGAAGTTTCTCCCAGTAAGTATCGAGAGATTTGCATTGTGTGATACTTACCGTGACAAACTTTTTAAATTAAATATATCCATGGAAAGGTAGCCATACAATATAGCCACCTTTCCATGTACAGTATATATCCAATAAAAAAAAAAAGTTTTTCACAGCAAGTATCGCAGGAGTCAAATCTCATGATACTTACCGGGAGAAACTTCAAAGCGTTCTCCCGAGTTATTAAATTCTGAAAAGCGCAAACTGCTTTTCCAACTTTAATAAATTTCACCCCATTGACGTCATCACATCACAAGTGTCATGACATCAGTCCAGGGAGTTTGGGACCAGTTGCTGATAGCTTAGGGAAAAGGAGGCGGCCTTGGAAAGCCTCTGGATCAGGGGTTGGCAACCTATGGCTCTCAGCCAGATGTTGCTCTTTTGACGGCTGCATCTGGCTCTTTGACTGTAACAAGCAGTGCTCACATGCAAGCACCGCTTGTTACAGTCTGCCTGCTAATCGCCAGCAAGCGCTGTAGAGACAAAGCTCTCTCAGGGCTTCCGGGTTGCTAGCCAATCTGGAAGCCACTGATGTCACATATGACGTCAACGGCTCCAAATTCAAAAGGGCTGAGCATAGCTGCATGTATATGGTTCTCTCAGCCCAAAAGGTTGCTGACCGATGCTCTGGATGACGTCAGCACTCAGGAGAGCATTACAAGCGACTACATATTCAGCAAGCACAATGAAGCAGAATCCCCAGCAGTCTGTATCCTGGGAAAATGTTTTTTTGAGGGGGAAGATGCTCTGCTACCGTCCTTGGAGGTTTACTCACATATTGCTATAGTAAGCTCTGCATTGCAGATTCTAACCAGCAAAAATGCCAATCTTTAGCCAAAACCACTACTAGCCAAATGGATTTTTTGTCTGTTCCAAGTGCCACTCCATTTACAAGGGTGGGAGCAGTCTGTTTGCAGTACATGTGCTAGCATGACCAGTGGTCTGGGCACTTCTTAGCCCACAGATGCTGATAGTCCTACTGCGGAGGCCATTCCCACTTTGGCATATATGTTGTTGCAATCTATTTCAGTCAGAATCCAGTCAGACAATGTCATGGCAGTAGCATACATCAATCCACAGGGTTCACGTCGATTGCTGCAGCCATGACAGAAGCTATACTGATTTGCCAGTGGATAGGGAAGAACATCTTGTGACTTTCAGCAATTTACATCCCTTTTGATTTGGGAGGCAGATCTGCTCAGCCTCAGACAGTCAGCCTAGGGAAATGGATACTATTACTGTGTTCCAGCATCTGACTCAGATGTGGGGTACTCTAGAGGTGGATCTTTTCGCGTCTTGATTCAATCATCTTCTGATTTTTGTGCACCAGGGCAAGGGACCTAGAAGCCATGGCAGCAGATGCAATAAGTTTTCAGTGGAACTTTTCCCTTGTTTCCCAATACGCATTTCCCCCGTTACCGATGTTTCCCAGAGTGCTCCAGAATATCAACCCTGAAATGCTGGTTAAAGGAGGTCATTCAGGGGCTTATCGATTAAAGAACCTAGTTCTGTTTCAGGGGATCACAATGCATTCCACTAGTGCTGTCAGTTCCTCATGGGATGTGAGATATAAGGCTTTTCTGGAGCAGCTGTGCAGGGCAGCAACATGGACTTCTTCATTCACCTTTTATCAAGTGGATCTTTTTGCCTTACACAAGCTAGTTTTGGGAGGAAGGTGTTGCAGGCAGTAGTGGCTCCTCTGTAGCAAGAGTAAGCCATCTGCTAACTTTTTTAAAATTTTTATTTCCCTACCTTCATTAATTTTTGGGGCTTTGGTATGTCTCCATGGTCCTGTGTCCAGCGGAAGACTAAAGAGAAAAGGAGATTTTGTACTTGTTTCTCTCCGAGTCTCCTGGGAGACACAGAGTAACCCTCCGTCTCTTTTTATTCTTCAAGGGCAAGTTGCCTTTGACTAAAATTTATTGTTTGCTTTGGTATTAAACTGGCTTGTCTCTCCCCGTGGGGGAGGGAGTTAAAGCACAAAGAGGGAGGAGCCTCATTATCTTTAAGTGTCCTGTCTCTAGTGGGAGGAAGCTTTACCTCATGGCCCTGCGTCCCCAAGGAGATATTTAACAGCAAACTATTTATATAATAAGTGATTAGAATGGCAGTAGCAAGTTTTAATACCCAAATACCTTTTCAGTGTGTGCTTACAGATTTTCTAATAAGGTGTCCAGAAAGAAAAGCATGTGATTTATTTTTAAGGCCAGGTTCACATTGGCGTATTTACGCTAGCACATATACGCTGCACCTGAAAAAACAAAACAAAAATGCATGCCGTGAATCCCTATGCCACTTACCTGTTCCGTCCACACTGGCGTTTAATGGATGCTCTTTGGTTGTCAGCTCTAAAGGCCCAGGTTTTACCATGTACATTGCTACTGCAAAATTATCTTTGCCCCGCCCCTAACTCCAATACCTCCTGACACAAGAGGCATCATCTACTCTGCTGGGAAAAGAAACAGAATAACAACAGCGTTGCTTGTAATGTGAAATATGCTAACAGCATCACTGAATTAGAAATGCACACACGTGAGGCTGAACAACCTTACAAGAACCAGCAAGCTCATGTGGCTGGGCTAATCATTAGTGCTTTGATCTACCCAAAAGCAAAGCCCATTGTTTTAGATACAGTACATCTCTAAATACAATATAGCCTTCCAGCCAGTGGAGGCTTTGCTAATGTTTAAATAGCAGAATAAATGATTAGCTCAGAGCATTCGTTCCAGATCCTTGGCTTTATAGGTTGAATGAGGTTGCTGATCAGGGCCAGGAAATAGTGAGCTGTTCATTTGTGCATTGCTCACGTGCTACTAGTTGTTATACTGGGGAAACTGCAAGTTCATTGTTATAACTCTAGCCTGAAGCACTAAAGTGACTCACTGATAAATTCTTTCTTTAAAACGAGTAGAATGAAGTCACATATTAGAGGTACTTTCCTTCACTAATGTAAATAGCATGACACATAATAGGGAATGTAA
The DNA here is from genome assembly GCA_019650415.1 of Pipa parva. Taxonomy (NCBI): domain Eukaryota; kingdom Metazoa; phylum Chordata; class Amphibia; order Anura; family Pipidae; genus Pipa; species Pipa parva. The sequence continues at coordinate 17,779 of WMED01004659.1, forward strand.
CAAGTGGCATTATTACAACTGTAATCAGTGGCAGTACAAGGTTTTTTTGTGCCCTGGGTGAAGCATGTCTCTCTCACCCTCAAACCCCCCAACCCACATAATCACTCTTTCCTCCCAGGTCTCAGCCTCCCTAGCACTTCTATGCAGAGTTGGCCTGATGAACTGATTGTAATCCTTTGAGCGCTGGGCGTTCGGGGGATTGAATCAGATCATCGCGTCACTTCTGCATAGAAGAAAGCATGGGTAGAGTACAAGCCGGTGGCATCTTAGTCCAGATCGGCAAGATCCTAGTTGCTCCTAAATGCACCCACCCTGCATAATGTCTCCCTCTGCCTACCTAGTGCTTCTATGCAGAGGTGGCTGCTCTGTCTGGGTTCTCAGGGGATTGAATCAGATCTTCACTGCGCCTCTGACACAAGACACTTTCTGGCTGCACCCCCACTACTAGCAATGTAGGCTGCACACTAGGCAGCTGTCTACCTTGCCAACCCTTAAACCTGGCAAAGGGCATTAAAAAAGAAAAAAAAAAAAAAAAAAAAAAAAAAAAAAAAAAAAAAAAAAAAAAAGGGATTCATCATTAAAAGAGCACCTAACCATAACTTACACTTTTACGCCAAAAAGTTAGTCCTCTTTTACTCTGATTGGTTTGGGTAAAACTTTTTAGCCATCTTTACCTTTTTTTTTATACAATAATTGGTCATTAAAGGATAAGTAAACCCTGTCTATAAAGAAAGCCCTATTTATATATTGTCAAGTAAATAATTAAGAAACTCTTGACTCACCTCTTAACTCAGTAGGGCTCAGTATCCCCCTGTAACTACATTGTCTCTGTAAAGGAGTTCCATGTATGGGAAGTGTAGGTTTGTAGCCACGCCCCTTCCTCTCCCTGACTTCTCTATCCACAGCTGACCACACAGGGACAGCTATTATCCACATGGTCAGTGTTATGAACAGGGGGATGGGGTATTCTGGCTCTCTGTATAGTGAGTAATGTCACTCGGGGGCAGAGCTTATTGGCACTGCACAGGAAGAGCCTGTACACAGAATGGCTGGGGGAGCAGGGCATGAAAGGACACAGATGGTAATTGCTAACGTGTTTTTACACAAACCAGTCAGTGTACAATGAAATTTGCTGTATTTTTTTTTATACAAATACATAACTGCCTCTCTAACGCTGGGGTTCCGGGAGCCATTGTTTTGAGTTTACAATAGCTCTTAAAAGAATTCTAATGTTTATACACCAATAGAAGCAAAAACAGATGGAAAGTGAGTAAGATATTGGTAAAAATGAACACATATTTGATACATTTCCCCCCATAGTGCTCAAAGTTTTTGGGAACAAGGTGTAAAATCTGTTGTTATGTTTGTTTATTTACCACTTTTTTGTAACAATATCTGCTGTTAAGGGCTGGTTTTACACGTGCAACTCTGTAGTTACTTCAAAGAAAAAATAAAATCACTGCTGCAATTTGTAACAAATTGCCAATTTAGAATTGTTGCAGTTTTAATGCTTGTTAGTAGCTGCAACTATGCAAAGGACCTTATGTGTAGTAAAATTATGGGAGGTAAATAATAACATTGCATCAACAAGTGTAAATAGGACTGTGACATTTCAGTGCAATTCCATTTGAGCTAATTTACCACGGCAACTTTTCTGCAACTCAGAAGCTGCTACAGCTCTTGTTACCCCCTTATTGGATAATTTACACTGCTAACACTGACTGCAACAGTTGCTGGGATTGGATTATGGCTGCCAATTTCATGCAGTGGAATAATTACATTCACTTCATGTGCTTGCAGGGTTCGGGTTTTCAATATTTCTTTAATGAGAAGGAATTCTTATCTCGCATATGGGTGTTACCATCTCTAGTGCAAAACACTGCAGAGTTTAAGTTAATAGAAATATTTAAAAAGTTAAGCCTGGGAATGATATTATTATTATTACTTTTAAATGAAGGCACTGGAGTAGAGCTGGACCCTATGGACAAATGGATTCTCTCTGTTATGAGAATGGGACTGCCTGTGTTAGGACTGATATCTATAAGCAATACACTTGCTAGTCCTTGTGCTATACAGTTTATTTATGTGTGTACAACTGTGTACTGGGTTATTTTCCATTGGTAAAAAAGGAACTGAAGCCTAAAAATTATTTCAGCTAGAAGCCTTATGGAGTTGTAGTATAAACTCCAGCACTTGAAGCCTTATGGACCTTAGAATCTTATGCAAAAAAAAACAAAACTGCAGAACATACCCAAATGTACAGTAGCCCTATGAGACAAAGGATAAATGCCTGTAAAGTTGTCAGCTTGGCGGCTCCATGTTTGGCTGTACTGTAGACACTGCACATGCTCAGTGTGCTTTGTCTCCTGTAGGTGTGCCCTAATTAGGGAGAAATGCAAAATAACCAGACTATAAACTCATGATAAACCTATCAATGAAATCTGACATTGTAGTCAAATGAATAAAGAAATACTGAATTCTCTTCAAATCAAACAGAAGAAACTATTCCTGCATTTAAAGGTTGCCTCCCATTTATTTAACAAACACTTTTTGTATGCTGAGTTAAACTGGGTTGATTATCAAAATACTTTGATACATACGCAGTAGATTCTCTGCAGCCCTGCAATGCACAGCTGAACTAATTTATTATCAGCTAACTT